>KZ303521.1:128201-162068 GCA_002705745.1 Coemansia reversa NRRL 1564 | reverse complement strand
GCAAATAGAACCTTATACTCGCCACACTGGTATGCTTGTTCCCTCTGTTGACACATTGAAACAATAGGCGTTACGCAGAAATTAGCAGCAGGGACAGATGAAAAGACTGGCGATCCATAGTCCGGATCATCCTTGGTTGATCAAAGCAAACTGCCAAAAAGTCTGGATTTTTTAAATCCAGCTAATGTTACCAATTGCGTGGAAAAAAAATGTTGCATCTGCCTAATACGGAATGTTCCAAAGATAGGCATGGTTTTGTCGACAACAGAGCTACAACAAAAATATACCCAATCTGGAAATAGAGATTGGGCGCACTGTGTGGATTCAGAAGTGAAATTTGGTAGGCTCACTGTGGAGAAAGAGGCTTGTAAACTGATAGTGTGGTGCTCAGCCTTTGCATTATAAACTTCGGAACCAAGCGCAACAGACCATATTAGTTTGACTATTTAGTAGAAGAAGGAGATAAAAAAAATACCAAAGCAGAGATGATAATTGTATAGCGCAAAAATGGTAGTGTGACATGGTATGGATAAACACCAGTCTCAGTCAGATTCTGGCTTCAAAAATTCCAATGCATTTTTTTTTCAAAACAGCTATTTACAAAGCAGAGAAAATAAACAGAGCACGGGACTTTTGACTGAAAGAAACGAGGCGTTAAATTATATTTGGAAAATGTGAGCTTTTTGTTATAACATCAACCCCATGGGAAAAGAATCCAAACAGCTGGAGCGGCGTCTAACGATGTTTTGACTTTGGTCGCATGGGCAGCGCAGTATTTTACGGTTCCCATATATGGAATATACATATTCTACCATTGGAAGAATTGTCGATTAAATTGTATAAAGGCCTGCTTTATATAAATTTAGTTGATTTCTGATTGGTTGTATAGAGGATCACACCAAAAATGCGGCCATCTAAAGACACTTCCAAGTAACCAACAAGTCGAAATAAATAAAATTTTGATGTTTTTTTTTCTGCGTCATTGCTTAATGTCAGTAATTGAATAAGTTTTGTAGTCAGTGGATGCGTTTATTCGCAGGCTAGAAAAGCCTAAACAAAAACTTTAAATATAAAAAGTCATCTTAATCAAAGTAGGAATAAACGTAGTATTAGTTGCTCTTGCAGCAGCTATTAGCGTGGGTGCAGTCAGCGCAGGTGCAGGTGCAGTTAGCCTTGTCCATTTTAGTTTCGGAAAAAAGTTCTTGAAAAGAAAACGCTAGTAAGCGAAATTGTGTTGGTAAGTGTTTAGAAGGCAAGAAAGTATTTGTAGTTGTGTTGAGTAACAAAGTAAATATTGAACCTGAGGTTTTTTCTCACATCTTTTATACTCAAAAAACCCCGCAAGAATTGAAAGCTTCTTGAGTGTTTCAAAGAAATGTTTGCCTTTGTGTCGTTTGAATAGAAAAAGTGAGAGTAATGCTTGAGCATGTATAACGCACGTGTTCTGTAGCATTTGCATATATGAACGGGAGTCAGATGCTTTTTGTGTAGCTTGAAATCATGCACGAAAAATTATCTTTTGCTATTTGGAAATTGACACTGGTGACTATGGAGGCCATCCTTATTACCGCTTAAAGTCGGAGTAAGTGAGAATAAACCCAGGAGTAGGGAGTCAGGATAAATAAATGATGCGGAAGGTAACAAGGTGGTGGCCGTTTTGTGGATTTCAGTTTGCATTGGCGAGATGCAACTCCAAGTCAAAAGGTCACATACATTAAATGCAAGGCACACAATGATTGCATACAAATTTATTTGACCTCCCATTTTATAGCGCGCGGTAAAGCATTATTCTCTCACACAAATTTCCGGCATTCGGCTCTCTATCCTATCATACGGGCAAGTAACAGCTGGTATGCATGTCATAACAGTTTGGGATTTCCGAAAATATATTGGCGAATTCCCTGTAAAGTTTCTCAGACAACTCTGCAGAACAGACATATTCTCCAGCATAAATGTTTGTTCCGCCCTTGCAGCTGATAACATACTCGTTTACTGTCCTGTCCGTTAAATCGCGAGTAGAATAATTAGATTGAGCTTGTTGTGGATTCCCCGAAATGATGTGGAAAAAAAAAGCAAAGCGTCGTGATTAATCAAATGTATAACATGGTGATCAATTAAGGTTGTGATTGGTGTTTGTGTTGAAAATTCGCGTTCGGGGTTGAAACGCCAACAACACCTCTTGTGTTTATTTCAGCTCGTTAAGCTGCTCGTATTTTTTTATCAGGTCACACTTTGTTTTGCGAAAAAAAACGCGTCAGACGCTGCCAAAGGTTGCTGACAATCTCCAACGAATACATTTACTTCAAAGACACTTCAATCTTTCCAATTCAAACAACAACAATGGTGGTAGGACGCAAGGAAGACACTGTGGACACTGTGGTGGAAGAGGATACCAATACTATGGAAGATTCCAACCAGGAGATGTCAGTCGAAGAGAGCGATGCAGAAGATTCTAGCGAGGACGTGTATATTGTGGAACGTATAACCGCCCACAAAACGAAACGGAACGGCCAGACATCATACCAGATCAAGTGGAAGGATTACCCAGAGTCTGAGAACACTTGGGAGGTTGAGGAGAACATCCTCGATAAGGCAATAATCAAGGAATATTGGGATGGAAAGGAGGCCGAAAAGGCAGCGCGGGCTAACAAACGAAAGTCGAACGGACAAGCAGCAAGCAAGGCGTCGATAGCACCATCTCCGGCTACCAAGGAAAGCAAGCGCAGGCGCGAAGAAGTCAATCCTACTTTGGGTAATGTTGATGAAGACGCACCGGATGCGGATGATTGGGAGCCACTAGTGAAGGAGATTGAGACCATTGACCGTGTGGAGGACGGGACCCTGATCGTCTTTGTTCAATGGAAAGACGGAAAGACTACCGAACATCCTGCCAAGGTCGTCTACAAAAAATGCCCACAGGCGATGCTTAAATTCTATGAGGAGCGGCTGAGATTTAGATCCAAGTAGTATGTGAGATATCCAAAAAAGACTTCCGCTGGCGATTGGCAAGACATTACATTGATCAGTGTTGTGTTTGTTTATCGACGTGGTCTTATACGTACTTCAGTATTGTTCGTACAGGTTCTCTTCGTTAGTTTGGCAGCAACGGTAACTTTGGCGCTTTTTTTCAATTGACAACAGTAATTACTGACTATTTTGCACAAGTCCCCTCCCAGCCTGCTGCTACCTGGTAATAGAAAGCTCGCCGCGACCCTTACGCGCAATGAATCCCCCCACTCTCTTTGCTTGACGAATCACGTGGCGTTCTGCCAATGAAGTCTTTGTTGCACGTGATTGGTTGCTCCTGGAGAATGTACTAACAGTGGAACGCTAGAATCCAAGAGAAGAGCAAACGTGATCTTCACTGCGTCCTATTGGTCGCCGCGTTCGCTGAGACACGTGGTTGGTTGGGTTCATTAGCATTTTTCTCGTTGCAAGCCATGCCCCCCACCCACTCTGGCCTCCATGATGACTTTTTTTTCTTTTCTTCTCTGCTCGTGACCTCAACCACATTTCCCATTCTGCCTATATACCATCCCCGCTGAACCCGTATTATTATTTTTTTTCTCAGCTGCACACACATAAGAAAATAAAGTGTTAGGGATAATACGCTTACGCACCTAGGCTGAAAGCATCCACACAGACGTAACACAAAAGGAATATGAGTACCTCGTCACCCAGTTCGAGCGTGCTTTTTGCTGTGGAGGATAAGGGTCCCGGCACGCGCAGCAGCAATACACAGTATGCTGCAATAGCACCACGTACCACCAATGCCCCCACTGGTCCGTCGGCAATTGTGACGGTAGTAGAGGGTCAAGAAGATGCCATTGCGCTTGCTGAGGGTGGGGGTGGAGGCAGCAACAACAGTAACACTGAATTTGATACGCCAGGAAGGCGCAAGCGTGGTAGAGACGGTCTGGAGCCTGGGTCGCCCGAATGGCAAAGGATGCGTCGCGACAGCCACAAGGAGGTTGAACGACGTCGGCGAGAGGTTATCAACCATGGGATCGATAGCCTGGCGGAGCTCATCCCTGGCGCAGAGAAGAACAAGGGTCGAATAATAGCTCAGGCTGTCGATTATATTGGCAGGTTGCGGACAAACGAAGAGAAGAACATTGAGAAGTGGACCATTGAGAAGCTCCTGGCCGATCAGGCTATTTCAGAGCTTACCAGCCAAGTTGAGCAGCTAAAGTCGGAGAACAAACGGCTCAAAGCACAGATAAAAGGTGTAAGCGATGGCTCCACTTCATTGATCGAGGATGAACCCACAGCAGACGTCGAGGGTGATGCTTCCCAGCACATCGCCGACCATGTTGGCGAGGAGGAGACCGAAACTGGTGGCGAAGCAGAGGCAGCGGCTTTAACAGACAAGTCCCCATCCAAGCGAGGAGGTAGACAAACAAGGCATGGCAAGAAGAAGAAGTAGTTATGCGCACATTTTTCTTAGTACACTTGTTCAGAATTGATATTTTTTCATTTTATGCGCGACTTGTTGATCAGTATGTTGACTTTTCGATGTCATTCAAACATTGGCGGCTACGGTGTTTAATAGCCAGTAGCAAGGGCGCCAATGAAGAAGTAAGGCTCTATTAGACAAAAGTGTTGGTGGGTATGTGTAAGAGCAGTGTTTTTTTTTTGCTTAGAGAAGATTCTCCTCTTCCATACGCTTCCTCATCAGCACGCCCATCTGGGCAGGGCTCTGAGAGACCAGAACATTGGCCTTTTCAAGTGCCTTAATTTTGTCCTGCGCAGTGCCCTTGCCGCCAGCAATAATTGCACCGGCGTGGCCCATGCGACGGCCCGGAGGTGCCGTCAGACCAGCAATAAACGAAACTACGGGCTTGGGCTTGTCACGCGAGAGGTTATTCTGGATCAAAAACTCAGCAGCCTGCTCCTCGGCCGAGCCGCCAATCTCGCCAATCATTACAATGCCCTCAGTGGCCGGATCCTCTAAGAAAATCTTGAGGCAGTCAATAAAGTTGGTACCATTGAAGGGGTCACCGCCGATGCCAACACACAGGGTCTGACCCAGTCCGGCATGCGTAGTCTGATTGACTGCCTCATAAGTTAGAGTTCCCGAGCGCGAGACAATTCCAATCTTGCCGCGCTTGTGGATGTGGCCGGGCATAATTCCAATTTTACACGCATCAGGGGCAATGATGCCTGGGCAGTTAGGCCCGACCAGGCGCGACTTGGACTGCGTCTTCAGTGCCTGCACGACCTTGACCATGTCCTGCTGCGGGATTCCCTCAGTAATGGCCACAATCAACCCGACCTCGTTTTCAATTGCCTCAAGAATAGCGTCGGCGGCAAATGGCGGCGGCACGTAGATCGCGGTCGCATCAGGACTCGCCTGTGCGACTGCGTCCTTGACTGATCCAAATACAGGCTTGTCCAGGTGCTTCTGGCCTGCCTTCTTGGGCGAAACTCCGCCAATGACGTTAGTGCCGTACTCGATGGCCTGGGAGGCATGGAAAGTTCCCTATTGCCCGCAAGATAATGTATGTAGAAGATGGGTAAATAACAATACAACATGGTGGTGGTATTAGCAGATATCGCGACACTCTGACAACGCATAGCAACCATACGACGCCCGAAGAAGATATAGCAAGGGAATGACGGGGTCATCGCAGATCTCCCTCTTTGTAAACCCCGTGTTTTGGTCAGTTGGTTTGAATAGCAGACAGGGATCCTCCTCCAATCAGGAGGCCACCCTGGCGAACATGGCCGAAGCGGGGAGAGGAGCTCTGCTTGTTTCCAACATAACGGAAGAATAAACAGATGCAGTATGTGGTGTGTGTTTACAGCCCTCCAAATAATACAACTCCAGCTAATTTGCTCTCAGCAAGCACCAGCTCTAGTTTATACGCACCTGCTTTCCAGTGAAGCCCTGGATAAGAACACGGGTGTCGCGGTTGATTCTGAGGTTCTTTGCAGTGTCCTCGTACGAGCGATGCGCTGTCGAAGTTGCAAAGCCGCGACGTACAGCTACAAATAAAAAAATAGGTATCGCACTGTTATGCAGAATTGAGCAGAAGACAAATTAACATTTGAAGCACGACTCTACGTAATTAAGGTCTCATCCGCTACTAAGAACACCCAACAGACAAAAGCTATTCGACCCTTTGTCGTAGGTAAGAAGTTTGTAAACGCGACAAGAGAAAGAGTCAGTACGCTCGCTGGTCTGCCAGCAAACATATTAAGAGTTCACAGATGATCCAAACTTACCAGTGCGCAAGGAGCGGGTGGTAATGGAACCAAGCATGTTTGTCAAAAAGCGAGCGCGCTAAACAAAAGTTGCTAACGAATTAGCAGTCAGAGGACTCTGTAAAAAAAAAAGGGACTAAAATGTATAAGGTTCGAAGAAAGAGAGGAAGGAGGCGCAAAGGTAGTAGATCTCTGCAAAAACCCACTACTTGCGTAATAATCTGCACAGCCGCGTCAGCTCACAACGCCAGGTAATGCAAAAACTTTTTTCCTGCACTTTTAATATTGAACGCTACGCGGGAAACAAACAGAGTAAATGAAAATAGTTATTAATCAGAGAAAGCTGACGTTCCAGTCTCAGTCTCCAAGGTCGGGCTTAACGTCGTGGTCCGGCATATCTGACTTTATTTGCTGCTGTTGTATCTGTGGCGACAGATCTGCGTTATCACCAGAGCCGCTTATGACCCGCTGGTTTCCAAACTGGCCCATGGCTGCTTGCCGTTGAAGCCATTGAAGCTGTTCTCGCTCAATCTGCTGATAATATGCCTGACGCTGCTCCTGCGTAGGTCCAGTCGCTTGTGGAAACCCGGCTGCTTCGAAATGCTGGGCGTAGTATTGGTGAAATGTCGGGTCGTTGTACAGTCCAGTGCCCGGCGACTGCTGCGGCTGCGGCTGCTGTTGATGTTGATGTGGTGGTTGCTGCTGCTGCTGCTGCTGCTGAGACGGATGCTGTGGATGTTGCTGTGCCTGAGCAACACCGCTTTGTACAGGCATTTGCGGAGGTGCCGGAGGCAACTGTCCTGGTTGCTGTTGCTGTTGTTGTTGTTGGATCTGGTGATGCGGCGCGCCTGATGCGGAGGGAAGAGGAGCTCCCGCAGCAGTCGGGTTAGCTGCTTCGTCCCTGATAGCGGTGGGCTGTGGTTTTTTGTTTGCAAACTCCTCACGCGGTACAACGTCAATCAAAAAATCAAACATCTCGCTGCGCTGAGCGGCAAACGAAACATCCTGACGCTGCAGCGTGCGTCTTTTGTTTTCCTCTGCATTCATCCAGGCGCGCTGTGTTATCTCAGTAATGAATATCTCGCATGCCTTCGAAAACAATATAGGTGCCTCAGCACTGATCATTTGTACTTTGACATCAGGGTCCGACTTCATCACTTTCTTAATCCGTGCCAGTGGCAGCAAGTGTGTCTTAAAATCGGGTGTGTTGTCTTCAATGCTTGCTGTGTGCGCCTTCCAGAATGCTGCCTGAAATTGCTGCAGTGCTTCGGGAGAGTTAATCTGTGCGCTTGAAAAATTTGTTGGAATCGTGCTAGCTCCTGGATACATGGGTGCTGGCGACCTCCGCTGCTCAGACTCAAGCTCAGGATATGATACTGAAAGCCCCTGTACGGGTGGTGGCTGCTGCTGGGCTGCTACTGCTGCTGCTGCCACAGCGCTGGCTAGCGATTGGGGGTGGTATGCTGGGTCAAGATTAAATTTGCCTAGTCCAGAAGTGCCGTGCATAGACTGTTGGTTTAAAGAGCCATCGCTGCTTTGACCTTGCATGGCGCCTAGCTGGCCATCGGCCTCATTCGCGTTCTGCATCTTGTTCTTCAAAAACAAGCGGAAAAGTTCCCAGAAGAATATACAAGGATTAAGTGGAGAATTACTGAGTAAAACGCGATTCGCACAACTATCTTTTTTAAAAGTGGGGAAGAGGCGAGAAAGCACACTGGAAAGAAAGAAAAAAAAAAGATAACGCAGGAGTGGGGGAGTTTAGCATGAGTGAAGCAGATGATGGCTGAACGCGTCAGTTGTATGCAAAAATCCATACATTTATGCGCTAGAAAAGCCCAGACCGCCCAGCCAGAGCGGCGGCTGATTCTTGGCATTGGATCAGATCTGCGACCTGTTTATGTGTATGTTGGCTGGATTTTGTTTACATTGTGTTTGCGGCTTTGCTTCGTGTCACTGTCAGACAACTACTTGAAATTTCTGTCACATCTTACACCACCAGTACCAGCGATTTCCTTATCTGGCGTAGGAAGTATACCAACAAAATGTCTGAATTGGGAGAAACGATCCTGCCAGCACCAGTGCTTCGTTCGCTAAAAATCAAGTCCAGCGCAGTCGAGCGTCTGGTCAAAGAACGGAAGCAGTACATTGACGATACCGCACACCAAAGGGATTTTATTGAGCAGCTACGCAAGAAAGATGGTGTACATCAAGCAGATATCAACAAACAGAAAGAAGTCCTTGAGGAGACCCTGAATATGGTTCCTTTCATGGAGCGACACATCCGTAAGGCCATGCAGGACCTTGAGAATCTGGTACTTTCAACTAGAAAAGATGGTGTTCAATATAACGTTCCTGAACTTGATAATGCAGACAAAGCCATTGCTACAGCTAAAGAAGCTCTTCCTGGTTCTGGTATTTCAAAAACCAAGGTATAAGACTACTTCTACAGTTAATTAGTTTGCTAGTCATAACTACTTCCATTTATGCGGGATATTACATAACTTTTGTGGTTATGCTCTCGTTAGAACGTTACATACAATATAATTTCTTTAGATACAACTACAAACATGGGAATCTAGTCTAGTTTCATTCTTTTGGATAAATTTTTGCTCTTAATCTTGTTTAAACACTCCCCACTAAAGCTGTTATTTACGCTACCTTTTGTCTAAGAATATGAATAAGGTATTTTATGTGACAAAATAGCGTGAAAAACTGAATTGTTGACTAAGGTTTTATATCCACGCTGGCAATATGCAATCAAGCCGAACAAGAGCAAGTGGTTATGATGCATAAATTAAGATGTGTATTTACTTTTATCATTAGTAGTTTATATCGCCGATACCATTTTAAAGTCATTTCGGTATAATATCTTTTAGTACTTCCAATACTATTTGTTTATTCATGGGTGTATTCAATAAAAAAATATTTTATTCGCCCAAACCAAAATATATATGATACACCTGTAATTGTGTGTGCAGTATATGGTCAAAATAATAAAATAAATACTGGATAGTGACTATCTCCAAGGCCGGTTAGATATTGCCGATTGAAATGTAAATACGAACACCTACAAATAATTGCTTTGCACCATTTATACAGAATTAATTAGATCTTTTTTTTTTGTATTTGTATAGTCACTTTTTGGAGAACATTATTTATGCTTAGCACTTCAAGACTTCTAAACTATTTTTTAGTTTTCTTATTCCAGTTTAATAGTGCAGTAAAAACACGTTTAAATTGACTAAGAGCTTTCGCTTCCAGAGATATTCGCAAGCCACTTTTAATTTATATCTCCATTCTAATGTCGATATATGATAATGTAGTATCGTAGTTTTATTTTAATATCAGTTTTATTTACATCAAATTTAGATGCGTTTGTTATATTTACAGTATATATTAATGGAATACATACTTTCAGTAGCTTGATAAAGTGTAGAAAAATGGAAACAATTACTAGTAGATATCAAATAAACTCTTTCGATACCTCAGCCATATTACTTAGCAGCTTTAGAAGGTACTTGCATATAATTCGACGCTGATAATAGCGGCTTTCGAAAGGATCAACTTGCTTATGTTGTGTTGACAAGTCGTTTGTCTTGAGTTCTGAAGTATTCAGAATATCATCAAGCATTTCAGCTGCAGACATACGGTCCTGGGGTTTATCCTGAAGTGCAGTCCCATGACATGCTCTATCTAGTATAGGATTGAAGAAAAGAAGTGTGTGCATCTTCCTAGCCAATGCCACCAAACTTTTATAAGGGTCTGTAGGAATAAAGTATCGAAGAATGTTTTTCTCAAATGCACCCATGCTTCCTAGATCCCTCTGCTTTAAAGCAGCAACATCACTGAATTCTCCAATTCCCCACTTCTCAACTGCACACAACTCTCTAGGTTGTGCTTTGACATGCTCAGCCCGAGTTTTACGATCCTCCTCACTTACCCCATGGACTCCCAACCAGCACACAATATATAGTGCTGATTCCCAATCATCAAGCTCAGACCGCTCAACATCACTCTTCATCAAGTTGGATATACTCATAAATGGCGGAGTGCCTGTCCGCTCTGGTTGTCGCACTCGCTCTTCGCCAACCCGGATTGCACAGTCAAAATCAATCAGAAGACCGCTAACTGGTTTGGTATTATCGCCACGGACACATAGAATGTTGTTGATGGAGAGGTCGCGGTGTAGAATATTACACTTTTCTAAAATATTAGCATGTGTGTGCATGACATCTGCCAATACAATCATCAACTCATAAGGTGATGTCAGTGTTGTCAATGGCTGACCGACAGGCACTGTAGCGATTCTCTTGTGCGTACGGAAAAATACTAGTTCATATGTACCCTTTTCAGCACCTTTATCTTCTTCACTATCCTCTAGCAAAGTATCGAGTTCACGATTCCGAACTGCTGCTGCAACAATATCGGCAATATCTCCCAATATCGCTTCAGTGTCATCATTAATGAAAGTCGCATTGCAACAATACCGAACAATGCCTCCGTGTCTCGCATTAACATAAAGCAAACAGTCGCCATCCTCCTTACCAGTTATATCCCCAATTTCTCTAACCATTGATACCTCATCTCGCGGATCGTGATCAGCATCCCTGCTTGAATGTGACCAGGCATCTTTAATAAAAGTATCGGGTATATCAACTTTCTTATAATCAAGTGATGCCAGAAATCCGCGCGTATGTCTACCAAACAGCCGGTCTGCGGGGATTTCTGGGTCTCGTGCATAATATACCACTGACGTCATAGACTCGCTAGTAATGTCGTCAAATTGTGGACACTCGATCATCCAGCAATTCAACTGCGTATCCCAGGTAATTGTCGAATCATATCCAAGCTGATTTTCCTCGCAATAGGAAAAGTCCACAAGTAGATTAATAAAAGCGCCTCGACCAGATGACTCGGCGAGATCCATACTGTCTGACGCGATTGCGAGGTCGTGAGTAAAAAGAACAACCTTAGCAATAGTGCCACACAAAACAAACCCCCACGCAAAACGCCGGTTGTGCTGTGTTGCATAAACCTGTCGAGTGTATCTCAGAAGCTGCTTGTATGCATCGTTAAGCAGTCGCGATGATGTTTTAATCTCTGTCAGCGCGAAAGCAGAGCGGTACTTTACACGCTCCAATGTTTCTGCCTCCAAAGTGTTTGTGCGCGATACAAAGATTGTGTCGACACGGATATCTTCGTCAGAGTCAGAAGGCTTCAAGTCTCTGTTGCATGGAAGAATGACCCGCTTGGGAAAGGCTAAACGACCATTACTACGTTCCATCTCCGCCTCGACGCGGTAAGCAATAAAGCGAACAAAAGCCGAGTATGCTTCAGAAATCGCAAGTTCGAGCTTGTTGTCCTTTTTAAGTTTTCCCAGAATCCAGCTGCGAAAACCCTGCACAGCCTTCTTCTCCTTCACGGGCAGCTCATTCGACGCGGAGTTAGAGCCGCCTGCGTCTTCCATGCCGCTGTCGTCCGAGTAAAGAGCATCGTCCAAAGTATTTTGAATATTTGTTGAAAGTTTTTGTGCCGCCGAGCTTGTAGTACGTTTTATAGGTCGTGCACACTCTGTAACTCGCGCACACTCAACTAAATTATTAACTATTTGCAACTCAGCGGCCTCGTCGCGAAACCCCTTTAGACTCTTTTTGCTTGTAGAGAAATGCGAAGAAGAGTTGGTAGCGCCTGGCTTTGCCTTCTGCGGCGTGTTTTTATAACTTGACATTAGGAAAATGTGAAATAAATTATGTTTAAAATACAGATAAAAAGAGGAAAGTAAAGCGAAAACAAATAGTTTTGTTGATATTAAATTGGCAAAGGAAAGCTAATAGAAAATGCTGGAAAACTGCTGATCTGAAACATTTTGAACCGAGTCAGCTCACCCGTCACGTGATGTTAAGTGTAATATTATGTTATAATGAAGCAACCAAAAGATTACAGAAAGTGTAATAACGACATTGAAGCAATGTCGTGACGATTTTTGGTAACGCATTGCGTAGATAGGGTTAGCCGTTTACCACATGTAAATAGATTATTTCTGCAGAGTTTTTCCCGTTTGGACGTCTTCTCTAGTAACTTTCAAAACAATCTATCTTAAACCTAAAAAGTAATTATAGGCAATGCTCTAAATAGATGTATAAATATCAGCGTTATTTAGGCAGTAAAATACCTTTGACTATTCAAGCCTTATATGTTACTTGATTCCGTACATGTAAAGCAATCATGGCGCACAAAGCTTCTACGAGAAGTGTGCTGTTATTTTGTGAAATAAAATACGGGAAACAGTTTAGTTCAGAAAAAAGAGTTACACAGACAATGCCATTATTTTAGTCATCTTTGTAACTAGGGTTATTATCGACTTATTGCACTTTTTGGATTCAATTAGTCAATATTTATTCTAGTGGGTTTCAAGTGCCCACCTTATCACATCTAACAGCCAAACTAACATTTTGAGCAATGCTATTACACTACCAATGCGCAAAAAACTCTAAAATATACTAAGGTTGGTTGTATTGCTTAAACTTTAGACTAGGACAGTGTCTATAAGAATGAACGACTTTTACGGATAATAAGACATCCGTGATCATGAAATATTCATAGTGCAACAACAAAAGCAAATACCAAGGCGGTATTGTCAATATCAGCGATAATTCCACATTGATGTCTAGATTTCGGCATATAGAATAAAAGTAACGCTATATGTAAATGGTCATCAAAAATTTGTAATGAAAAAGAGGTGTGTCTTAACTAGAAATTTATTGCTACAGCATCAAAAACATTGAACATACAAGTGGCGGTATGCAGATTTCTTGCCACATATAGTTTTTATCCACAGCATATACCAACACAAATGCAAAAAGATATGCATATGTGAGGCTTATTTGAGCGAACTAAAAGACATGGGAAGCATTATGCGCGAGCTCATTCGTTGAATAAGCGGTACAGTATTGAGAACGGTCTCGGGCCAGCCATTTTCGCTCCAGGCAGATTCACGCACCTCCTTGCGAACCTGAAGATCCGAGTACTGCCAAAGATGATGCACCTGGTTAAGATCCCCCAGCTGTGAAAACCAGGCGCCCATCGGTTCCTCGTGATGTCTCCGACACTCAACACCAACCCGCCAGTTGTGCTCCCATTCAAGCAGAGTTCCAGATTTAAGCGTGTAGCTGCGGAGCTCATAAACACCCCCCTTTGTTACGGGCGGGTGCGTGGGCCAGAACTGAAACTCGAGCATTATCTGCGTTTTGCGCGAAATAAGCAACGGTTGTAGTTTGCGGTGGAGTTTCTGATACTCTGCATCAGCACGATTCTTCGAATAGGCATCTGAAAGCGCTGGATATCCCTGGTACTCCCAGATGTGCACAGCAGTGTCAAGGTCGCCAATGTCAGTCTCCCAACTGCCGACCAGCTTGACACCAGGGCTGTGGGTGCGCACAACGTGCGGGTATAGTTCGGATACAATGGCTTTGTACTCATCCATACAACCAGGTCTAACCTGATGTGTTGCCAGCTCGTGCACGTACTTGCCACGCGCCAGAACCTTGGACAGCGTGTCCTTGGTCTCCTGCCTGACTTGCTCGGATCCGTGGAGGATGGAGCGAACAATGTGCGAAGCCTTTTGCGGAAGCGTTTTCTTGGTTTCTTCAGACGTAGATGTGCTAGAAACCGGGTCGGAAGATGCAGAACTCTTGGTGCCAAAATTATTATTGCTGCTGCTGGCATAGAAAAGTCTTGTGTTGCGGCGGGTTTTAACAGGTGTTAGTAGCATTGGCCTTGCCAAGCAAGGGTGAATGCCGCCAGCGGCTGTCAGAGCCCTTCTATTAACAATGCGAAGCATGGGGTTTTTCTCTCGAGTAAATTTTGTAGTGTTTGGCAATAGAGAAACAAGTATTAGAATGTGCTGACGAAGTTTGCAAAAGGAGAAAGAGATGGAAACCCAAATTACTTTTCAGTAGCCAAAGGGGCTTTCGAAACAGCAAGACAGACAAGGAGGAGGGGGAGGAGACCAAGCTCCGCTAGCATGCACACACCACGTGATAAGCATAAACAACACAAACAGCAAGACACAGACAGCAACAACTCCTTCTAGTCAGGACTTTTAGTAAAATTTCAAACTATTTTTAAAATCAATATAATTTCAGCACGCAAGTGCTACTTTCTTGTCTCTACAGCGAGCACCATTATATAGTAGTCTATTCTGCGGTACACGCTCTATAGCTCCAAGGTGCCTAGAGAGTTGCATATACTTTAGCTACTGTTAAAAGACGCTAGCAAACATATTAACTGTACGCTAGCGTTTGAACACCCCTCTCCTGCATGTGCGGGTTTTCACAATGGATATGGATGTAGAGAATGACGGATTCGCAAAACAAACAGCGACAAAAGAGTTCGACGGGAGGGTGTTCTATCTATACGGATATCCAACTTCGCAGAGTAGCAGTTACCTAGGGCAGTATGAAATTGAAAGTGCAGGCGCGCAGGGCGAGGAATTGCGGCGGCAGTACCAGGCTCGACTAAAGCTGACGGCGGCGCTGGAGGCGGTCGGTGCGCAGGCAATAACAGCCGAGGACAAAGTAATAGGGCCGGGCGTGCATGTGAACAATGTAGTGATTCCAGACAGCTGCTCGGCAGAGCATCGGACAGCGGCACTGGAAATTGGTCAGCCAGTTATTAGCGAATCTGCACTGCTGGACCGGATTCAAAAGTTGCATTTGGAACACCCAGTTAAGGAGAATCATACAACAGAAAACACGAACGGCTCCAATGCGATAAATCAGCAGTTGCGCAGCAGTGTGTCGCTAGACGAGACAAGCACGCAGAAGCTCAACAGCAGACGGACAGTATTTGCTGGACTGCGATACAAGCCCAGGGCGATGAGCATGAACTATGGCGACGAAAAGCAGCATTTTCGGTGGCGCGACACGCACGACGCGAGCGCAGACGATGGCTCAGACATAGAAACGAGAAGTAATGTGTCTGGCAGCAACAGTGGGAGCAGGAGTGACCCTTTTGAGCTGGACGATGACGAGCACCGAGAGCGCATGGAGTGGCACCAGATGCTGACGTCGGCGCTGTGCAGCCAGGTTGTGGACGGCGAGAAGAAGCGATTGAACGCACAGGCGGACAGCTACCTGTTTAACCTGTCGGAGAACGAGTACGCGGAGCACCTGAGTGAGCTGCTGCAGAGCCACGAGGACCGGGAGATCTACAAGAACGCACACATAGAGCTGTGGCTGGGGTGCCGGGCGGCGATCCGTGGGCGCACGTCGGAACGGGAACGGCAGGTGCTAGAGTCATTGCGGGCGGTTCACGTAGAGCCGGCGCTGCGGGCAGTAATGGAGTTTGGAGCCGACAGCGTGGAGCTGGACGGCGCAGGGGATTTTAGCGCGCAATATTTGGGGCACGTGCAGAAGCTGCTTCGGCGGATGGATTACATAGAGGGCCTGTACCCGACACTGCGGGCGCTGGGCGAGGCGTGGCCGCTGTACGCGTCACAGGAATTCCAAGACAAGCTGCAGGCGATGACATCATGGACGAATGTATCAGTGCGAATTGAGCAGCTACACACAATGGTGCAGCGGTGGACGGGCAGCCGCAATTTAAATTTGTTTGCGACCAGCAGCGGTGCGTTTGCAAGCACAACGGTAGGGATTACCGGTAGCGCGACAGAAGTCAAGACGCACACGCCGTTTGTGGAGCGGTTGCTGAAGGAGAACGGGATCACAATGATCTTTGAGCGCAAGATGCTGACGCAGCTAGAGGCAGTGATGGAGGCAGCGCGATACGACGTGATCGCGAACTCGGCGATGATTGAGCGGCTGGGGCTGCCGGCGACGAACCGGCAGCTGCAGGAGCTGCTGATGCTATCGCCACGGCTGCTACAGACTTGCTTGGACATCCGGCTACAGAGCGCAGCAAACCTGTTTAACCCAGCACTAGCGCAGGTGGACCAGCTGATCGAAGACATACGCGACTCGCTGCTAGTGGCATGCCGCGTCAAACGCACGTTTGCGGAGATGGCAGCACCAGTGCAGACATGGAGGCCAGGCGTGCGGTTGGACGCCGAGTATGATCGCACAATGCGCAACTGTCTGCACACGTACTTCCGTCTACTGCTGCGCAAACTGCGCGTCACTCAGGGCGGTGGCGCACGTGACTTTGAGATTTTGGAAAACCAGTGGCCGTTTCTGTTTGAGATTGTACGTGACATTGACGGCGGCCAGCACGAGCTGGCGCTGCGCTATTGCCGACTGGTGCGGCGCAGCATGCGCCTGTGGACTTCTATCCTGGCGCAGAGGCTTGCAGGCCCAGCGGCGTATGACGCGATGGCATCTCGTGAGCTGGGTAAATGGCTGAGCCGGGCGCTGCAGGACGTGCGCTCGCCCATCCTCAAGGCACAGCGGCTCGTGCGCACCATCCAGAGCGCTCTGACGAATGCGACGGACTACGCATTTGTCGATGCGTTGCTTGTGCTGGCGCAGCTGGTGGACTCGAAGCATGTGCTGGTGTACACGGCAGGCGAGTGGGAGTCGCGCGGCGTGTACATTGTTGGCAGCCAGGCCCTTATACACAAGCCACACATGGCACGCGAGTTGCTAGCTGCATCTGTTGTGGGGGACGAGACCGCTTCTGACGTGTTCCGCAACTGCTACTTGCTGGTGGTGCGTACGGACGCTGAGTTCAATTGGACAGGCCCGATGGTGGTCCCGGACGCGGAGGGAATTCCTTTTCAGGATCTGCGGCTGGCGCCCGGACAGATGCGGTTGATTGCGCCAGGGTTTGGCCGGTTGGAGCGCTACCGTCACTGGCTGGAGCGGTTGAACATCGCGGCGGAGCGGCAGCCAGGGCAGACATACACAGCAGTAACGGACGAGATCCTGGGAGGGGGATTAAGAGGGGACGAGTCATCTGAAGATGCAGAGGACGAGCTGTTTGCAGATGAGCCATTTGGAGATGCGAGGCGAGAGCAGTTTGTAGATGAACACTATGTGGATGAAGCGGAAAAGGGGCTTGCAGATCCAGCAGTCAGGTCTTTTAAGGAAGCTGGGAGCGACCCACACCACGCTGCCCTTCGCCCCTCGCTTGAGCCGTTTGATCGGCGGCTTGGGCGCATGAATTCGCCGCGATGGAACGCAGCGGCGCGGCGCGGGATAATTGAGGACATGACGCGACGGCCAACAAATCAAACACAGCTTGACGCTAAGCAGCCCAAACAGCAGCCGGCGCACATAATAGAACTGAACCGCGCGCACAATCCGCACGTGCAGCGCGAGTGGGTGCGGCTCAAGTACAGCATCACTCGGATGCTGGACGCTTTGACGCAGCTACCAGATATGTTGCGCACGCTACACTTGGATGTTCATGAGCGTGCACATTACGAGGGACGCGGACGCGGGGCGCAGACAGACGCGGAGTGTGTCGGGGCTAACTGCGGACTGCTGGAGCAGGTGCAGGAGGCTTTCTTGTTTGTGTCGAACACGTCGTCGCGTGGCGCGCGTTTTCTAGATCTGAAGGCTGAGCGCTACGTGCGGCTGGCGCTGTTATACATGTGCGTGGGATGGTGCGCGTTTATCACTGAGGACTGCGTGGCCGGTGAGCGGCGCACTTTCCGATGGGCGATGCAGGCGCTGGAGTTTACGATGAGCGCAGGGCGCGGCAACACATTGCAGGTCCTGGCGCACGACGACTGGCAGCTGATCAAGGCGCAGGTTGCCGGCTGCGTGACGCTGATGATCAGTCACTTTGATGTACTGGGCACGCGTGCTGATGATCTTGCAACACAGAAGCGCCCGCGCGCGACACCGCAGACGCCCAGCGGGCCGGCGGCATTGCTGTCGTTGGACGGTGTAGGTGCGGCTCTGCGCACACACCTGGCGCAACGGCAGCGCGTGCAGCACGCAGCTGCAGTGGATGCGCTCCGCGATGCGTACCTGGGCGGCGACCGACGCATCGGGCGCGTGCTGGAGACTACAGCGCTGCCCGAGGACCAAACTCTACGGCTGCTGGCGGCGTCGTCTAGCAACATTACGCTGCGCTGGCAGATTGGTCGCTACATTGGCGGCGGCGCGTTTGGGGCAGTGTACGTTGGCTATAACCTCGACTCGGGCGAGGTGATGGCCGTCAAGGAAATTCGCTTTCCCGCGCGTCCGCTACAGAGCGCGCCGCTTGCTGCGCCTGACTCTGCACAGCACGCTGGCGCGCGCATCGTGCGTGAGATGGAGGTTATGGCGATGCTGCAACACCCCAACGTAGTCTCATACTACGGCATTGAGGTGCATCGCGAGAAGGTGTATTTATTCATGGAGTTGTGCACGCGCGGCAGCCTAGCGCAGGTAATCAAGGACCAGGGTCGCCTGGACGAGCCCACTGCGCGCGTGTTTGTGGTACAGATGCTGCGCGGTCTCCACTATCTGCACTCAGCACAGATCTGCCACCGCGACATTAAGTGCGACAATACGTTGCTTGACGAGTACATGTCTGTCAAGCTGGTCGATTTTGGTGCTGCAAAGGTCCTCAACCAGCAGCTGCAAGCCGCCACGCGCCGTACGCGCCTCGAAGCTGCGTCGCTGACCGGCACACCCATGTACATGGCACCTGAGGTTATCCTGAGCAGCAACGGTGGCAGTGTTGCCGCTGGTTCTGGCACTGCGCGCGAGATTCTGCGCCCCGGCCGCCTGGGCGCTCAAGATATCTGGGCGTTGGGCTGTTGCGTTGTCGAGATGATCACTGGCTCCCCACCATGGGCACATCTCGACAACGAGTGGGCCATTATGTATCACGTGGCTGCCGGCGACCCACCGCTGCCTGCCGCATCTGAGCTCAGCCCCGCTTGCTTGCGTTTCATTCGCCGCTGCTTTACGCGCCAGCCAGCCGACCGCCCTGACGCTGGCGAGCTTCTCCAGGATGAGTGGCTGGCAGCCTGCCGCCGCAACATGGAGCGCCTAGAGGCCGCACACTTTGCTTCAGGTAAGCTGGCGTCCGGGCCCTTTGACTACGCAGCCAACATGGACAACCTCACCGACCCCGATGTCATTGCCGGCGATGTTGCCGCTGCACGCTCATCGCACCGCAATGCCACCGATTCACTTCCCATGCATGTCAGCGACTCGCTTGCTCCACATGCCCATGCTTCTGGCAGCCACATGTTGTCTGTCGGTTCTGCTGGCTCAGCGCCTTCGCCCGGCTCTCGCTCACGCCGCTCCAGCATCCACACCAAGAATCTATCAGGCGATCTGCGCTTTATGACTTCCGGCGGCTTGCTGTCTAATGCCGAAATGTTGCTTTCTATGGCTGACTACTCTTCCGCGGGGTTCAGTCCTGCCGCAGGCTCTACTGCCTCCAGACAGCGTGTCAGCACTCCGCGTGACCAACCTTTGCCCAGCCGTTCTCCGTCCAGCCCAGCATCCATCGGGTCGCCGCATGCTGCCTGGCCTTTTAACAAGGTTGCTGCGTCGCTTTCTGGTGCGGAAGCAGTGTCGCCTGTTCCGGAGCTCTGCTCCAGCCCGTCTTCTGCGAGCCACAGCAATATAGCAGGTGCCCAATGGAATCTGTTGGCTGCAACGGCTGGTGTGGGGAGCGCCAGCAGCCATGGACTCTCGGTTGCTCAAAGTAGCGTTTCGTCTGATAAGCTGGGACCCACTGAGGAGGAGCTTGTGGCTCACTACACCAGCCCTTCGGTAGTCTACCAAGCCTTAAGCTCCTCTCCCTCTACCAGTCCCGTGCGCGCGACCCAGCCGCTTGGCTCGGCATCTCTCGTTCCCCCGTCACGTCTGCACCACACATCTGACATGGGCTCGCCTGCTGGCTCGATCGACTCTGTCGATTCTGTCAGTGCAGTGTCACAATTTATTGCCGACTCTTCTTCATCTGCGCACTCCTCTGTCCACCTTTCTTCTGCACAATCTTTGATCCATGATACGTCAGCGGATGATTCTGCTATGGTTACGGACCGTCTGTCTTCGGACAACATCCAGGACATCTCTGAGACCACTCGCAAGGTAGTGTCAACGATGCTGAGTATTCCGCTGGAGGGTGCAGATGTCGCCGGCGTCTCGGGCTGGTTGGGTGATGCAAACACGCCGATGGGCTTGCTAGGAATTGAGGAGATCAAAGAGACATTGGCTACCACCAGTCAGAACGTTGTGCGTCAACGCGAGCAGCAGCTGCGTAAAATGCATGAGTCACGCCACCAACTGAACCAGTTGACGCTGCAGAAGAGGTCTATGAGCGAGGTGCTTACAGGTGGTTCCAGTGTGAATGATATTTCTGAACACCAGGACCCGACGCCGTTAATCATGCCGCCTCAGTCCGACCCTGGTCTTCAGCGTCAGGACATCGATACTATGCCGGTAATGACTGAGCCGCCTGCCCTATATCCGCTTCCACCGGAAGAGGACATTATAGACTAGTATTTCCTTGTATAAACGCAGGCTAATTCATCGCGGCTTAAACTTTTACTATCACACACCGGTCTGGTGCTCTTATTCCCATACGCCAGCAGTTGCCATATTCAAACGTTCCAGTGTATTAATTTAACAAGGTAGATGATATCAAACATTTAGAAACTGCATTAAGCGCGAGGAATTAATGGGGTGAGCTTCTCAATATTTTCTAGACCTGGGCTTTCATGCAAATGAAATTGTAGTCTCCGTGAGGTTCGGTAAAATGAACCACTGATCGTGAGCGCCTTTGCGTCTGGAATTTGAGATGCATGTTCATTTTTATGTTTCTCGCGTATATCGAATATGTCGAGCTATTTGAGTTTGGACTTTTGTATTTCCATCAAATGTGCCAAAATTTTGCTACGATATATTTTTTTTTTTATTCAAGATTAAACTCAAAAGAGTTTCATATTGCACAAAGCTGTGGGAGAACATGTTTTGATAAGAAGTAAAATTGCTGTTGTTCTCAGATCTGTTCAATCAAGTTGAGGGCTTGGGTTTCATCAAAAAAAAAAAAAAAAATAGCCCATATTCATTTTGCTGATATCTAACTATTGCGATAGCCTATTTAATACATGCTGACAACGAGGCAACATAATATAAGAAAACCTTTGAACTAATATCTCAAATGAGGAGAGCCAAATCCAGATATTCTGGCCACGCCTCGGGTGGTATATAGAAATGAGGATTGAGTAATTTTGGCTTTGAGAGAACCCAATTTTTTTTAGTTGGCGACTTGCTTAGCTTTACTTTTTCCTGTATGTTTCTTTCCACTCGTAGATGCGGCTGATGATTGGAGGAGTCGAGGGTCCAGCACCACTTAACATTTAACTCGGCTTTTTAAAATTGCATCTGATGGGAAAAAAAAATTTTTAGTTCCAGTTCCTCTCAACTCTATGACGCATAAACATTCACACTATTGGATGATATGTATGTGATTTTGAATTGCGGTGAACCTATTTTATGCAAACTCAAAGCACGTCATCGATGTTCTTCTTGTTACCTTGTGTCATGATTGGCTAACCACCATCTGTGACAATTTGGGGTTGTGTAGTGGGTTAGGCATAAAAATTTTGAGTATAAAAGGTCTTTTTCGTCTTTGGCTTTATTTTCCGCACACTTTAAGGTTCCTTGATTTAACAAAATAATAGCTTTTTTTTTACCTCTTGTTTCTTTATACACATTGCCCTTTGGTTTTTTTTTATAAACTCTTTCTTCGCTACAAAGCAAAAGAAAACAAGTATACTATGGCCAATGATAACAGCACTCCAAAGTATAATATTGCCACGGAGCTGGTGTATCTCGACAGGGAGGCAGTGAAGGACAACTATAACGCAGCTTCGGTGCCTATCTACCAGACAGCAACGTTCAGACAGAAAGAGGCAGATGGATCTGGAGGAGAATATGACTACAGTCGGACAGGAAATCCAACACGAACAGCAACGGAAGCACACCTGGCCAAGATTATGAAGGCGGAGCGGGCGTTTGTTGTATCGACAGGAATGACAGCATTGGATGTGATTCTTCGGTTGGTTAAGACTGGACAGGAGATAATCACAGGTGACGATCTGTACGGAGGAACCAACCGGTTGCTTACTTATGTGTCACAGTACAATGGCGTCAAGGTTCATAATGTTGATACAACAGATGTTGCTCAGATCGAGCAGCGCCTGGATCCAGTAAAGACCCGATTGGTACTGTTAGAATCGCCAACTAATCCTCTAATCAAGATCGCAGACGTGCGGACGGTGGCCGAGCGCGTGCATCAGTTATGTCCTGCAGCGCTGGTGGTTGTTGACAACACGATGATGTCTCCTTATCTTCAAAACACACTGGATATGGGTGTGGATATCGAATACCACTCGGGTACAAAATACCTGTCGGGTCACCATGACTTGATGGCAGGAGTAATTGGATGTCGCTCGGCACAGGTGGCAGAGCAACTGTTTTTTGTAATAAACTCCAACGGCTCGGGATTGGGAGCATTTGACTGCTGGCTTTTGCTGCGCGGTGTCAAGACGCTGGCTATTCGCATGGAGAAACAGCAGAGTAACGCCATACTTATTGCTGATTTCCTCGAAGCTCAGGGCCTCAAGGTACATTACCCGGGACTGAAGTCTCATTCGCGCTACGAGCTTCACAAGTCGTTGGCATCGGGCCCTGGCGCAGTGCTGAGTTTTGAAACTGGTGACGTGGCGCTCTCTGAACGCATAGTCGAAGCAGCCCGCCTGTGGAGCATTTCTGTCAGCTTTGGCTGTGTGAACTCGCTTATTTCGATGCCTTGCAAGATGTCGCACTCGTCTATCCCCGTCGAGGTACGCAAGCAGCGTCAGCTTCCTGAGGACTTAATTCGTCTATGTGTGGGCATTGAGCATGTGGATGATCTCATCGGCGACCTGACTAACGCATTAGAAAAGGCTGGCGTCCAGGTCAAGCACTAGCATATGCACATAAAGAAAAGGGCGCATATGTGTGCAAGCAAGTCACACACATACACTCTTTCTTCTTTTTTTTTTTTTATTTCTTTCAAAGTAGTGTACTTTTTGTACATGTTTTATTATAAACCATTTAAGCGATTGCAAGAGACATAAGACGAATTCATGAGGATTTTTTAAGCGCAGCAGCGGGCTTGTGTTTGATAGTCAAGCAGTTGATGTCAAGGTAGCTGCAAATGGTGTCGATGACCTCGAGAGCAAAGTGGGCGTACTGGGCGCCAGTGTACGCAAGGCAGACCCAAATGAGCACAACCTCGTTGTGGGCGTCAAAGATCTTTGCAGCACCAAAAGTCGGAGCCAGAGCGTTTGCAGTGCCGACAAAGATAGGAATATGCATGCGGTTGAGCTTCGGGAAGGGCGCGCCAGTCACATGGGCGACAATGACGCGCCCGACGATGTATGAGAAGGCAAAGCCCACAAAGCCCAAAAACAGAACCAGGTGGTTGCTGCGCACGTCTGGGGACACAGCCAGCCACACCACCACGCTGCCAATCGATGCTGCGAATGGCACCGCATCAGAAAAGGCCGCGGGCACGCTTTTCTGCTGCTCGCGGCAGGCGCGTGCGATGTTCGAGAAGCTCGTATACACGGTGGGCACCAGCGCCAGACCCATCCCAACTACTACCGAGTGCGCCAGCGTTAATTGGGGCAACTGCGCAGCAAGCGTCTGCGGTAGCGGCATTAGTCCAACCAGATCCGTTGCCCAGAAAGCCGGGCCGTACATGCCGGTAGCCACGGCTGCCAACGAGAAGCACAGAATTCCTTCGACAGGGCCAGAAAAGTACCCTAAAAATAGCACGTGCGTGTGGTACTCTTCCATCGTCGCCATATAAAAGTTTGTCAGCGCAAAGAACACCAGCGCAACCGTCCACCACGTCTCGCCCAGCTGACACACGGACGCATACAGCAGCATGATCAGCGTCACCACAAGCGAGTCGCACCCGTGGTCGAACAGCTCTCCCAGCGGACTCGCTGTGCCAGTCCGCCGCGCCTGCTTCCCATCCACTGCATCAAACGACCCGTAAATCCACACGCACGCTGCATGCGCAAAGTAAACCCACCGCGGGCTTTCCTCCTCCAGGTTCGGCGCGTATATCTGGTTCAGAACCATCGCCACTATCACGTGCACCGCCCCAAGCAGCGTCACCATGTTCGCCGCCATCGTCAGCGGAAATATCTTCACCAGTTGGTTCCAGTACTCCTTTAGCACATACCGGCTGATTAGCGACTTGTCCACCGCCTGGTATTTGTATTTTCGGAGGTTGGGCAGGTAACTTTGTGGAATGTACGGCGCCATTGCTGATTGGTTGCTCGTTCCCACTGCTTTCTGACACTTAAAGCTGAATCCAAGAAAAACGAAAAAAAAACGCAGTGAAATACAAAAAAGATGAAAGTGCTTTCCTGTCGCTTTAGCAAAAAAAAAAAAATCTGGTCTGTCGGACTCGCAAATAACACAATGGAGCAAAGCAGACCAGCTGCCGTAGCACGCGCATTTGCCATCGTCACAAAATGGGGGTGCAAAGAAAAATCTTTTCGATTTTGCTTGGTCACTTTTGGCACGCGCTGAATCACGCTGAATCGTGCTGCTCCCCCCAATTTAAGCTGATTGAGCCGAAAAGCCACTTCTTCATGCGTTGGAAGGACATAAAAACCAAAACTCCATTTTCAGCGGGAAAAGTTCTGCGGAGGGCCGAGCACACTGAGAAATGCATAGAAAATGTGGAAAAAGAAACAGACCAGCTGGATGAGGCAGCAGAGCTTTGGAAGTGTATTGATTCTGGTTATTCTTGGAAAGAAGCTCTTTACGCGATCGAAACGAGATGGATTTCTGGAAGCGGCCTCCATTTTCTTGTTCCGCCTCCTTTGATGCGCTTTGTGAAGAACCGGTCTAGCTCTTCACCCACCTTAAAAAAAAAAACCCCTTCTCCCCACACACTTTAATTCTTTGTTTGTTCATTTTCTAGTAACATTTTTTCCCTTTGTAAAAAAAAAACAGGAATATAAATATTAAAGTTCTAGAACCCTTCCCCACTTCAGCTGTTTAATGACAAACTGGCAGAAACGCCGACCGTCTGCCGATTCTGGCGTCAGCTCACCACTCCAGACAATACACGAGGAAGATCATACCAACGAGAAGGCCCCCGTACTGCCAATTTCCTCAGAAAACCGTAAACCCTGCCATGCCTTTTACCATACCTTATCGCTACCACGCACGCAGCAGCAGCAGCAGCAGCAGCAGCCAAAGTCCAAAACCACAACCGACACACCTCCAATAAGCAATATCAATACTAGCACATACAAGAGCACAAAATCCTCGCCGCTTTCCTATAACGTCACACAGGTATCTTCCGAGTCTACACAGAATAATGATTACAAATTAAGCAGTAGTAGCAACTATGATGAACCTCAAATGCAGCCTGCAAGTGTTGTGCGTGGGACCTCACGATCACAGGTGAGCAAGTCACGCTCACTACTTGACATATTTGTGCGTGGAAGACGACCACATCCATTTGGGAGCTCAATAATACCTCGCTCGATTACCAGCAATAGCAGTAGCAGTCATGGGTCTCAAGAGAACTCTACATATCTGCGGAGAATGTCTCGATCAGGCACCAGTCTTAGCAACACAAGTGCCGTTAGTAGCGAGGAGCATCAGAAGCGAATAGAAGCACTGGTGGCAGATTATATGGCGACACCAGATCGTCGGGATAGTGGCTATGTGAATGTACCGCGGGAGCAGCGACGCATGTTGTTAGGTGGTCAGAAGCCAGCGAAAAAGTGTGAACTTTACTATGAAGTATACGGCAATGGCCCACGTAAGTTATTTTTGATAATGGGAATGATGGGCTGCACGATGTACTGGCGGTTACAGACGCGCTACTTTGCGCAATTGGGAGAATATACAGTGTGTGTATTCGATAACTGTGGTAGCGGCCGCTCAACCATTGCGCCAGGGCCATATAAGATTTCACAGCTGGCTCGGGACGCCTGTCAGATCATGGATCATCTCGGGTGGACGCAGGATATCCACATAGTGGGAATCTCGTTGGGCGGCATGATTGCGCAAGAAATATGTTTGCTTAACACCGATCCGCAAAAGTTTGCCTCAGTTGCTCTGGTGGACACCTGGCACAGCTCCACTCTGGCAGTCCCCACAGTCAAGGAGGTTCGTTTTGCCTTCAACGGCATGGCAGCTCTGGGCGACAATCCGAAGCATTTGATTAAGCTGGTGTTTTCGCGAGAATGGATTAACTCTCCCTTCCACGACACCGTGCGGGAAGCCGAATTGTGTGCCACAGAAACAATGGCCAATCCGACAGCGGAATCTCCACCAAATGACGCTGTGGCGACTAATAAGGATGTGGTGATGGGTTTGTTCCGTGCCATACAGCTCGATCTCTATTCACAACGGATGCCTGCGGAAACCTTAGAATCCACGCCCGAAACATCGCCGGGCATCTCTCCGCAGCCCAAGGGATGCTCGCCGGAGATAAATCGTATGGCGAGTGTCAGCCATCTTAACCCCATCGGCCCAAGGAATAAACACACCACCCGCCCATATGCAGTTTCGCATGCAAAGACCGATCCTAATACAATTTGCAGAAGCAATGAGTCCGGCAATCTTCCGTGGTTGCAAAGACCGCCAACAGACACTGGCGCCAAAATTCCACCGCTGCCAGCAACGCAATCACGAAAATCGAAGCAGCAGCAGCAGAATATTAACACTGACAGCGCAACGCTTTTATCCAGTAAAGCAGCCTCAGTTAAACGTGAAGTATCCGGCGATATCCACCAGTTTATGGCATGTTTGGGTCATAGATTTAGCTCGCAGCAAGTGAAATCCATGCAGAAGCAGAACCCACACACTCGCTTTCTGGTCATCCACGGCGAAAAAGATCGCGTGATCCGACCAGTCTGTGGGCGCACATTAGCCAAGCTCCTAGGCTGTCCAGTCGTGTGGATCCGTGGCGCCGGGCATATGCCACTAATCGATGCTCACTGTACATTTAATCTGATTATCCGCGCATTTACACGCGACGAACGGTGGCTACGTGAGTTGGCCGACCGCACGTGTCTCTCACCAGCATCCTGGGATGAGCAAGTAAAAGTTCGTCGCTGGATGGGCCACAGCCGACCAATTCCCGAAGGCAACAGGGAGATATCCCTGGATATTGGCGACGCATCCCATCCCAGACTACGGTCTGACAGTCCGCCCCCGTCCATTTTCTCCACTTCTTCTACAGCGGAACCAGTGGCCAACAAGCAGAGAACTTCGCGGATTGACTGCATACGTCCAGTGGGTCCGCTGCACAGAGAATTGTTGTTTGTGGATGAACAGAATGCGGATCTGCCTGCTTGTATTGTGCCAGCTAACATTGCATCTGCAGGACCGCTGAAAAAGTCCAGTTCGCATTCGTCCGCCTCCTCAGTGAGCTCCTCAAAATCTGACCATCTACGCACTCGCGAGATGATCATATATGGTGCATTGTTGGACGCTCCGCTCCGCATCCGCCGCTACTCCACAGCTGCTTTAAACACATAAAACTTTTCCAGGCTGTAAATACACTGCTACATCACAGTAATGCTATGTACACATTTCATACAAACACACTGGTGTGTGTGTGTGTGGTTTTTTGTAGTGCTTCATACAATTATTCTCTTTACAAACTTTTAATAGATAGATAGAAATTCTCCGATTATAGCGATACTCGCTGACGCTCATTATCAAACATGCCAGATATTTTTTTAACAAGTGTTCACATTGGTGGTTGGCGGTGGCAAGGCGGCAAATGCATGTAAGCCGGATAACCAGGCGTATTGGAGCTATCAGATCCCCGCTGTTGTTGTTGTTGTTGTTGCTGAGGCGGGATGTAGTAAGCAGGAGAATGCTGTGGGGCCGAGTAATGGAGATGATGTGGAGAGTGATGGCGATGGGAAGCCACATGCCCCGTATAGCGCTGCTGTGGGACAAACACGCCCTCAACTTCCATCTGTTGGCGTTGAGACGGCGACGATACATGTGGATGATTACCAGGATGGTGGTGAGTGTGACGAGAAGCAACGTTTGCTGCCAAAGGCAGAGTAGATCCTGTCCGCATATACGACCCATCAGCTGGGCCCATTGTCATGGGCATTGGCGGTAGCGCGTGCTGCTGGAATGCAGAGACACGAGGCGATATGCCAACGCTGGTCGGCGGATGTGGTAGCGGCGGAGCCGACGGCTTGCGCTGGCGCATAAGCGCATGGGCACCCGATGTAAAAGCAAAACGCGAAGGGGAGGTGGCCATAGGACGTGTATAAGCCATGGCGGGATCAGCAGACGACGGACGCGAGTGCGGACGAAAGTATGGCTGCGGCGGCGGAGACTGGGAAAGCGGCAACTGGCGTACCACCGGTGATCGATGCACTACTGGCGAGAAAGCGCTTGCTGCTCCAGACGTTGCGTGAATAGCGACAATGGGCGGCAGCGAGTCAGGTGGATGTGGCGCAAGCGGCGGGCGGCTCGGATACGCACGAGGCTGCGGGTGTGCAATAACTACCGGGCGCTGTGACTGAGCAGCAGGTGCACCCATCATCGACGCCAGCGCCAGAGCCGCAATGCCCGTCGCCTCATCCTCTGTATGAGCCGGTAAGCCAAACCAGTCAGACGAAATAGATGGCGGTCCGACATCGGCCGGCTCATCATTAAGCAAAGCGTTGATAGCAGTCACGCTAGCCTTGCGGGGCTCCTCTGCGGCTGCGGTGGTAAGACTGGAGATGCGCAAAGCACTTGGTCGAGACGCTGAGGGCGACGATGACAGGCGCGGTAGCCCCCGAACAGGTGACGGCGTAGGCTGCGAAGCCGGCGTGCTTGACCCAATACTGGCCTCGCGCATGGCAGAACGCACAGCAACGACAGGCAGAGTCTTGGGCGGCTGTGGCGGACGCGTAAAGACCACTGCCCGTCCGCCGTCAACACCCATCGTCGGGAAGCTGGTCAAACTGGCAGGTGCAGTGTTAGGAGTAGTGCCGGGGCTCTCAACAGCCTCGGATTTGCGCTTGCGGCCGCGGCGCTCGCGACGCGTATCGTCGCGTGGCTGCTGTTGCTGTTGCTGTTGCTGCTGTGGTGAAAACGGTGTCACGGGTGGCAAAGTGCCGGCTGCGCAATTACGCTCGTACTCGGCGACAACGGCGTCAAGCTCCAGCTTCTCACGGTTTGCGCGGAAGTAGTTGCGTACTTGTGTGGCAGTCTTTGTGCCCATCGCCGTGGCTAGCCCCGGCCAACTTGGACCAATTCGAGAAATAAAGTGTAAAAAGGCCGCGCGCTCGTGTACGGACCAGTACGACGAGCACGCATTCTTGCGTGGCGCTGGAGTGGGCTCTAGTGCTGCAAGCTCCGATGCCAGCTGCGTCGCTAGTGGCATCTCGTCATCGTCGTCGTCTTCACCGGACACGTCCGGCGAAACCCGGCCGCTGGGCAACGTCTTGTCGCCTGGCACAAATTTGTCGTGTATACCCGACTCCACTGCTAGAGCAGCCGGCGGCGGCACATCAGCTGCTGTAGGCGCTGCTGCTGCTGCTGTTGCTGCTGCTGCTGCTGCTGGTAGTTCCAGCGCCACACGTGGAGGCTCGCGGCTTGGCTCCGGCTGAGCGCCGCTCAGGGTCTCGCTAAGCAGGTCACCCGCGGGTGTGCGGTAGTGGTAATAAAAGTAGCGGCATTGCGCCGGAGACTTGGACGGCATCAATGAAGCCACCTGCGCAAAGTCGGTACCGAACTTGTGAAAGGCGCGCAGCACACGGCGACGATCCTCGCGCAGCCACGCGGCGGCACCCACCAGCACAGAGTCTTGCGTGCCGCACTGGACCTCGACGCGCAGCTCCAGCGCACTCCGCGGCGAGCCAAGACCCGCCCCTGGTTCAGCGGCACCCATCATAAGCAGCGTCTCGTGCGAGCTCAGCGGCCGCCGCAGCGCCGGAACATGCTCGGCCGCCACAAAACGGTCCTGCGCCGACTCATGCAGCACAGCGCCTGACTCGTCGCAATCGCAGTCACTACGGCGCGCGTCTGGGGCGCTCGGCTCCAAAACTGCCGTCAGCATTGCGCCAAACCGTGACTGACTGCGACGCGACACAATGCGTGGTCGCCCAGCGCCTGCAACAACACCGCTGGCCTCGACGAACTCCTCGTCACCGTCGGAGTCGCTGTCAGTTGCTTCAGGTTCCGTCTCGGCACCCCGGCTACGGCGTGTGCGCACATTGCTGCCACCCAGTGCATACGCGCCCAGCTCGTGGGTCGTGCGCCGTCGTCGCGCCGGCTCCCAATGACCGTCGTCCACCAGCTCTCCCTCCTCTTCGTCGCTGCGCTCATCGCGCTGCGCATGCGTGGTCACCGTTGACACCGGTACGCTAACGGCAACCACTGACGACGGTGCTGACTCTACTGCGCCTTCCGGAGCCGGTGACGCCAGCTCGTCTACTGACCCTACGTCGTCCTCGTCGTCCAAACCCGCCGCGTCTGTCGCTGGCGACACAAGCGCCGGCATATCGTCGAGTCCTGTGACGTTGTCGTCCAATCCAAGCGCGCTAGCACCTCCGCGCACCGCCTCACGTTTGCGCTGCCGTGTGGCTGCGATGATGCTGCGTAAAAGCGCATTGCTTTTTGTGCGCTGCTCGAGCACTGCGTGCGCTGCCGCTGCCTGCGACCCGTCGTCGTCGCTGCCGAATGCGCTGGCTGCTGCCGTGCCCTCGTCTGGCGCACTTTCCGCAGCCGCGCACTCAGCAACTGCGGCTACTGCCATGCGCTCGCGTTCCTCGCGTGTCCGCCGCTCGCGCCGCTCCCGCGCCCGCTCCCTTCGCCGCCGTCCGCCACCACTTGCCTGGCGGCTGCGACGTGCGCGGCGATTGCTTTTGGCCTCAAGCTCCTTCAGACGCAGCGGCTTCTTGTTGCGGTAGTAGAACAGCACGCACTCGTTCATTGTCTTATGCGGCACATGTGCCGCAATCCGCCCGAATTGCTTTGGATATGTCAAATACGCCGTAACAAACGCGCTGACCTCCGCCTGCGTCCAGTAGTGATCCGTGTCGCCGTTGTTGCCGTAAGCGCTGCGCCGATACGCGGCGGACCCTGGCTCCGGTGCCGCCACATGGTAGAACGCAATTGGATCTGCTACTGCATGGCTATTGTTGTCAAACTGAAGTTGCGCCCGTTGTTTAGGAGCCACCACCATGTCCGGAATCGTCGCTGCCGTGCGCTGGCTGCGCAGATCAGGATTGCGCGCGTCGTCGTGTTGCAACCGCTCGATGATCGCCTGCAGCTCCGCCTCCGAGTGTACTGCGTCCGACGTAAACAGTTCTGCCCCGCTTTCTGCCATGCTTGTCTGCCGTCCCGACTTGGCAAACAGCGGTCCTAATCCAAACCCAAACTCATCCGTCAACGGAGCCCCCGCTGCGCTACTGCCAGCATTGCGTCGCCGATGCATTGTCGCTCCAAACGCAGCCTGTGCAGATGACCCGCCGCTCGCTGATGCAGACGAAGAACCACTGCCGCCACCTGTCTGGCCGCTGGCCATGTTGCGTTGCTTGGCCTCGCGCTGCCGATCCAGCTTGTCCACGCGCTTGCGCCATTTGGCGTATAGTGTGCTGTATTCCTCTTGCAATCTGCGCGCATGGCTCTGATTCTGCCGCCGCTCGCGCCAAAGAATGTTCGCCAGGTGTGGGCGAATGCGCGCGTGGATCCTCTCATTCTCCTCCCAGAATGGCCAGTCTGTTGGCGACGGATACAATCCAGGAACAAACGTTGGAAACGCTTCCAGGAATCCTTGAGCCATTCGCGCCTCCATAGCCGCCGCCCGCCGCTGATTCTCTGCGTATATGGTGTCTACCAGCTCCAGGACTTTATCCTTTTGCCCGTCGCCCATCTTGCTCTCCGCAGCACTGGCACCAACCACATCGACCTCCATCGACCCAATGTCACCGTCTCCATGTACCGAGTCTGTGGTCTGCGGCACAATCGGCCCTGCCATATCAGCTGCTGCATCCTCCATTGCAGACTCTACGTGGTAAACTATTGCCGCTTTATTTATCTCCTCGCCGCCCTTGTCGTGCGATGCAGTGAGCTTGGCCTCGGTTGTCTGTTTGAGCGGGGGCGACCTGGGCACCGCACGATCATCGCTCGCCTTAACATCTTTGGCTGTTTCTGGCAGTGTGGTGCCTGCGGATACCTCAGCAGCCGCCTCGACAAACGCCCCTGTGGCCGATATCTTAACCAGCTTCTCCTTGCACTCTGCAATCTCACGATCAATATCTGAAATCCGGTTCTCCAGCTGCTTCTTTTGCTTGGGAACACCCTGCGCTTTTGTTAGCTCGAGCTCCACATCCACATCGTCTACAGCAACATCTGGTTCGGCCTTTGGAGACGGCGTCCTTTCCCCATCTCTTATCTCTGCCCTGGCTTGACTGCCCGCGCCAATGGCCGATGCAGGGTCATTCGCCCTTGCTGCGGTTCTGATATGTGCGCCCAGCCCTTGTACCGAGCCATTGAGCTTATCCGCCGCTGACATACTCAACGAAGTGCTCCTGCCAGGCATGCGCGCCGAGGATAAGATCTGCGATGATTCTGTCGTTCTCGTTGGATGAGACCATGTTGGCGATGCCGGCGTAGGCGCCCTGCTCACATGTCGCGATCCATCAGAACGGTGCGACGAATACGAGGCCTTTCGCTCGGCAGGCCGTGCCGCCACAGAATAATGCGATGCATGCGTCTGCTGCATTGAGGACATTGGCGAACTCCTGTCGCTGCGAGACATGGGCGGCTGGACCTCACTGCTGCACCGTTGGCGGTTTCTCATGTCGTGAGCACCTGTATATGACCTGCTGCCAAGTGTCCTGTTGGACCCTCCGCGGACCTCCATCTCTAGCTCTCCTTCCTCCAACACCTCTCCTGGCTCTGTGGCCCTTCGATAAAATGCTGGCGCTGGCATGCGATTCCGAACAAATGCACTGGAAGTGTGTCTAGAGCTCAGCGGCGGTGGCTGGCTCTGTTGGCTTCCTGTATCACGGCTACTGTGCCTTGGAGTGTTGCCATAGTCTCTTTCTCTCCGAGTTCGGTCAATCACGCTGGTTGCTGTAGTTTCCCCATTGCCTCGCTGTCGTGTATCTTGAGACCGCCTCCCATAAAGAGCGCGTCCACGGTCGCTGCCATTTGCCATGGAGGATAATCCAAGACTGCGATGGTCACGTTCTCTGCTTATCGAGTGTTGTCGCTCGCGCGTTGCCCCGCCCTCCTCACCATAAAACCCTCTGCTTGCTGAGCGTTCGCGGTGACCACCTTCCCAGTCTTTCACCCTGGTGCTACCCAAGGAATTCTGCGAGTCAGCAGGTGGTCGATTATAACTCATTGTCCCCGCCTACTGCTGCAATGCCACCAATATATAACAGTACGTTCCAAATTAGAACTATAATTTTGCTTGTTGAAAAGGTGTAAAGCTTGTAAGGAATTCTCCCTACTTTTTAATATCGTAATTTGAATGAGGGCCTGGTGTCAAGATAAGTGTAATTAAGGTACGTGTAATTTTTCTTCTTCTAAAAAGGTGCTGAACAAAACAATAACGCAATTTAAATCAGAGAAGAGGTAAAAACGGAATTGCGGCAAATAAGCACGCACTTTATCACGCGCAATTTTTTGTCAGCAGTAAATCACTTTTTTTCAGCGAAAAAAAAAAAAAAAAAAATAGTAGGTTAAG
>KZ303521.1:45351-128163 GCA_002705745.1 Coemansia reversa NRRL 1564 | reverse complement strand
TAAATCCCTTTTTTTCAGCGAAAAAAAAAAAAAAAAAAAAAATTGAAGTTTGGGTAAATTATTATTTTTTTTTTGCTGATCAGCATGGTAAGGTTTCTATTGTGGGTGAAGATTATTTTTCTAGTTCAACCAGGTGTTACATTTCCTATTCTTACGTCCGCATTCTTTTATTATGTATTTGGGTTAATGGTTGTCGTCTACAATATTTACATATTTGACCGGCACTGTGAGTGCATTTTCTATTCCGAGTGGAATCGTATAAATTCACCCTTGTCCGTAGCAGCAGCAGCAGCAACTTTAGAAGGAGTCCATGGAAACAAGGAGTTTCAACGAGGGAATCAGGTGTTAACCAGTGACAATCTGGCTTCTCCGCGCTCCTCTTTTGACCAACAGGCGCCACTTGTATGGCCAACCACTGCCACTTCCACTGCTCATCGGATTGCTTCGGAATCTCCGCGTAATGTTGCCATGGAAGAGGAAGCCAAACTCGTATATGGTGTTGTATTCTCTACGCGAAATATCATCAATAAACTCAGCAGCAAAGATAGTCCGCAAGGTGGCAATCCAGGTGGTTTTATGTCATTAGCAACAAACACATATCGGTTACATTACTATGAGGCACCTACTGGTGTCAAGTTTGTGCTCAACACTGACACTGCTACCTCATCCATGCAACCGGTTCTGGAAATGATTTATCGCAATATTTATGTGGAATATGTTGTCAAGAACCCGCTTTTCAGAATTGACCCCACAAAGTCCATTCCTATTGAAAACGATTTCTTTCGTGCTGTCCTAAATAATTACATTCGTGAGATATCCTCCCCATTGTCTGTTGCCTAGTCTCTATTTCTTTTGATCCTGAGGTGTTTTAGCGTTAACAAAAAGCAAAGAAATAATAACCGGATTATGTCATCTACGTTTCTAGCAAATTCCTAGTTCAAATCACAACATTTAATATATGATATGTCAAGTCTGTAGAATTTACACATTTCGTCCAAAATCTCCAGTGATATCAAACTAGGCTCAAATATATTGTTTGTGAATATCACCAGGCCAATTAGCTTTTCTTTAAAAATTGGATTATTTTCTATTTTGTCGAGAATAATGACATGGTGGCAGTGGCATACGACCCAATAAAAGCCAAAAGCACTAGTCTCGACGCCAGCTTTTTTTATTCTTCTAAAAATTTTATTCCCCATGGGGTTAACAAACAAAAAAATAAAAAAGCTCTTTTCTAAAGTTTGCCGGGCTTCGTCTGTTATTCTCCAAATACAATCAAAAAGAGAGTATAAAAACACATGTTACTAAGTAGTTGTACACGTGTTGTAGCGAAATATTATAAAAGAACAATTGTCGGTGGCATATCAGAATTCCGAGCTACAATATAAGAAAAATACCGAGCTCAAAAGGCGGCTGGGCCAAGTGGTTAATCCATATGTCACACTACCTTTTTTGCGCTATACAATTATCATCTCTGCTTTGGTATTTTTTATCTCATTCTTCTACTAAATAGTCAAACTAATATGGTCTGTTGCGCTTGGTTCCGAAGTTTATAATGCAAAGGCTGAGCACCACACTATCAGTTTACAAGCCTCTTTCTCCACAGTGAGCCTACCAAATTTCACTTCTGAATCCACACAGTGCGCCCAATCTCTATTTCCAGATTGGGTATATTTTTGTTGTAGCTCTGTTCTCGACAAAACCATGCCTATCTTTGGAACATTCCGTATTAGGCAGATGCAACATTTTTTTTCCACGCAATTGGTAACATTAGCTGGATTTAAAAAATCCAGACTTTTTGGCAGTTTGCTTTGATCAACCAAGGATGATCCGGACTATGGATCGCCAGTCTTTTCATCTGTCCCTGCTGCTAATTTCTGCGTAACGCCTATTGTTTCAATGTGTCAACAGAGGGAACAAGCATACCAGTGTGGCGAGTATAAGGTTCTATTTGCTTCTGTTCAATTAGTTGCTCTCTGCTAGCTTTCTGTCACCAATCACCCGATTTCTGTAAACAAACTTGATGGACCATACAAAATCGTAAACAGAAACCTAAACAGTCCGATTGTTGTCATTGACAATTGAACTGTGCGCTTCGACGAGAGAAGAATAGAAATGCTGGTCTGAAATAATAGAAGATATTTTACAGAAAAAAGCAAACAATACAAAACCAGCAACAGCGCAGCTGTGGCAAACAGCTTCTAAACCACCTGTGGCTGTAGTTAGCCGTGTTTTGGTAGTTTCTTAACATTCATTACACCACTGGTCTATTTTATGCGCACTGTTTTGGTTTTTTTTCTTTAGTGGATTAATGTATTTTTATCAAGCTGTTCCGATCCCCACCTTCACTCCCTCCCCCCTCAGCGTTACAAGCCCACCGACTCACCCACCCCCCTTTGGCTACAAATTTTAGTTGAGCTTGACTCAAGCAACAGCGTTGTCGTCAGTGTCAAGTGTGTGGCAGAGTTGCGTATTGTAAAGTACGCTAACAGAACAGCCAACAATTGGCAACAGCAGCGATACATTCATTAGAGATACTTTCAATTGTCAGCTGTCTAATGCTATTAGACGCTAAGTGTGGCTAGCAGACATTGCGAGAAGCCTTGTTGAGGAGGGAGTGGTCCTCAGGCACAGTCTGGCGGTCCAGGCAAGCAACAGGACTACCAGACCGCTAAAGACAAAATAGGTAATGCAAAGGCAAAATAGGCGCCAGCCGTGTGACCCAGGGATACTATTCTGTACTATAAAACGCCCTCGCTGGCACCACCTGTCTTTCTACTTTGCCTTTTACCCACACACGCACACGAATATCATCTACCTTGCAAGTACATTCCGCTACACGGTTTTACTTTTCCTCCACACCCTCCCTCCCGCAGCATCTGCCATCTTTTCTCTTTATTTCGCTCCGCTCCGATCCACTCTTGTATAGTCCTCGGTTGCTGCTGCATCTCCTCAACACACACCACTCTCCTGTCCTCTCGCGCTTTCACACATTTCCGACTCTTTTGCCTGAATTAATCGCACGCCTCCATTACAACTACTGTCTCCACTTACACCCCTTGCATATTATCCGCCAATCAAATAAATAAAAATGTCGCCCGAACAGAGCCCAAGCATTGAATACAGCAGACCATCCCATCTGGGTCTGTGGAGTTTGGCCGATCTGGCAAAGTCTGCGATTAACATGCCAGAAAAACAGCCTCGCTCTCTTTCGATCAGAACCGCCGAGGGCCGCTGCGTCAGTCTACTCAATGATGAAGTACCAAACAGCTGCTGCGCCAGTGACATGGGTAGCAATGCAAGCACGCTCATCAGTGATAGCGGCCGCAAGTACCCGCGCAGTAATGGACTACGCCTGTCAGTGCCCGGAACCACACGCGGCACTACGCCTACCAACTCGCCACACTGTCTGCGCCGCACATACTCATCATCAATTGCCAGCAGCCTTCCATCGCCACAGCTAACGCCTACTCGGTTGCCTTCGCTCTCCGCACTAATTCAGGCAGCTTCGATGGTCAGCAGCGATGTGAATGAAATGCCTCTGCTGCCGCCACCCTCCACACGGATGTTTTCTCAGAGCCACCATTTGCAACTGCACAAGTCATCGCCACTGCAATCGGGACTTGCGATTTCTACCGGCGCACAACAAGTTGTGCCGCGGACACCAGCTAAGCGCAAATACGTATGCAGCCACATTGGCTGTGGTAAGGCATTCACTACCAGCGGACATCTTTCACGTCACTATCGCATCCATACTGGTGAGAAAAATTATCACTGTTTGTATCCTGGTTGCACAAGCAGGTTCTCGCGTCAGGACAACATGATGCAGCACTATCGCACACATTTGTCACCGCGCAGCCGCCGTAACCGTAGCATGCGTGCAGTCTCGGCCACGCAGGCAGCGGTCGAGTACAATGGCGCATTAGCCACTTATTCGACCACTGCAGGCAGCGCATTCTCTCCATACAAGCGCACGCAGATGCAGTACTCTCCGCCTGCTTACTCGCAGTGGACGTACTACTGAGGCTTCTGGGTTTTTTTTTGTGTTTTAGTTGTTCTTCTTTAGAGTCTTGTTTTGTCTTGGCTGGCCTGGACTGCTTTGTTAATGTTATTTTCTTGCCATTCATACAACAGCGTAAACATAAAGAACAATGCGCAGAAACAGAAACCAGAAGGCATGGTTATTAGAAGATATGAAAAGAGGCAGGGTAGGGATCTGCCTTGCCGTTGCGGCTGGTGTTTCTGCAGGGTAATACTGGCCAGCCACAGCAATTGCCATGCACGCAAATATTCCCTGTGGCTGTGGTGGCTACAGCACTACATTGATTTTGCTGTAAACAACGGCTAAAGCAGCTATTTTATTATACATAGATGGTGAACATGGCTACTTAATAGTTGCTCGTAGATTATTCAGATAAAAAAACGCAAAGCAATCAAACTAGTATATTTATTTCTGAATATTAGTAAATTGAAAAATTTTAGGTCTGGTTTCATAGTGTAGCTGGTTATCACATCGGATTCTGATTCCGGTAACCCGAGTTCGAATCTCGGTGAGACCTTTTTTTTTAATTGTTTGTTTTGGCTATTAACGCAAAATACTTTATATTTTTTTACTGTTCATTGCTACACATAGCATCCATACTTAAAAAAAGTAAAATAAAACTTTAACTACAAGTCAGCACCACTATTATTATAAAAGCATGAATTTTTTATTTTGCCAAAAAATAATAATAATAATAACAAAACAACCTAAGAACCAAATGTTAGTAAACAGACTTGAGAGAAGCCTAAACTTACTTTGATTAATGACTGGGAGAAGCAATACCTAATGCATTTTTGCACCATTAGTTGCCAAACGATCAGCCATATTATTTCCGTGGTTGCCAGAATGGGCAGGGACATGATTAAAGGATACTGGGGCATCACGACCAGCAATAAGACCACGACCCTCACGAATAAGATCCTGATTGCTGACAGCACTGCCGCTGGAAGTACGATAGCCATTTTGGTCCCATTTGTTACCCCACTCGGTCATAGACTTGATGCCATAAGAAGAGTCCGAGTGGATTGTAAGGGGCTGGCTTGGGTTGCTATTTCTAATAGCATGGTTTATTGCAGTTAACTCAGCGGCATTGATGTGTTGCGGGAGTCATTATCACTGTAATATACACCATACCCAGCTCTGGCTCCACTGCGACCGTTGCTGCTACTAGCACCATCAGTATATACATGCTGATGATTGCTTCTGCTACCACCACTTCTATAGCCGCCGCCTCTTCCATTACCACGGTTTGAGCTTCCACCGCTATAGCCTCCATTTCTGTAATAGCCCGTCATTGTCACTCTTTTGGGGTTAATAAAAAAAAACCTAAACTTGCTTTAGTATAAATTTTTTTGTGAGCAAAGTATTTGTAGATGATAAAGGTTTTGCTTAAAGGATAATTGATTTTGTATGGTTTTATAGGATTTTAATGATGTTCTAGTGTTTCGGATTAAAATGCAGTATGCTTAGTCATTCTGGGGGATCAGCATATTCTTTTCCACATTTTTGTCAGTGTGTCGGTCATTAAGCTTTATTAACTGTGGCACTCACATACCTAACTCTGATAATTATAATGGAGCTTTATGAGTTGTTGCATTCAATCAATCCAGTGTTTGAATGCATGGGAGCAGAGCTTATGACACCCATCCCTTGTTGTAAACAATAAGCAGGTTGGTATTAATGACACCAGCAACAGCAAATGACTGGACACCAACAACGGTGATATGCATGGGTTCAACAAGGATGTTATTGGGGCTTTTTAATATGTCTCAGATGGATTGTTTTGTAAATATTGAGGAAATGGCCACTAATCCCTACAATAGCAGATCATTTGATCTACTCGTTTTTTCAATACATAGACGGAGTTATTTGTATCACGGTGATAAAAGTACCTGATCAGGGATGCAGGGGCTGAGGAGTTGAAACATAGCCATGGAAATTGATTTGTATAAAATAACATTAGTACAATCAAATATTAACAGCTTGTCAAAATATTTACAAAACTTGTTCCTAATGGTAACAAAAGCAAGTAGTAGTTTTTATTGTTTTCCAAAGTTAAAGATAAACCCAAGAAATAAATTACATTTGGTAGTATTAAAAATATTTTTTTTAATTTTTTTATGTAATTGTTCTTTTTCCAAAAACGCAAGTAATTTTCAAGAAAAACACACTGTTTCCGATATTTAGCAAACTAGATAAAAGTAGCACAAGTCTTTTTTTACTTTTAAAATATAGTTATCCAGTAAATTTATAGGTAATTTTGGCATAAGCTATAAAAAAAAAAAATTAGTAGATGTAAATAGGAGAAATGTGTAGAAACGATAACAAAAGTGGTTAGAATATCGAAGCAAGAAGACCAGCAGTTATACCAGCAGCCACAGTAGTGGTGGATCCCCATGAAAGAGAAGATGCACCACCAGTATTATCATCTTCATTATCTTTATCTTCGGAAGTTTCAGGGTCAGTTTCGATCTTGGCATCGGTCTGCTTATCAGTATCTGTCTTAGAATCCAGACCATCATTCAAGTCGTCATCATCAACATTCTTGTTAGACTTGGAAGTTTCATCGTCGTCATCACTGGGTTTGTCATCCTTGACAGACTTGGAAGTTTCATCGTCGTCATCACTGGGTTTGTCATCCTTGACAGACTTGGAATCTTCATCATCGACATCCTTGCCAGACTCAGAATCATCTTCGTCTTTATCCTTGGTATTGGAGCTGTCAGAAGACTTATCTGCAGATTCATCATCAGATTTTGAGCACTCACCCTTAAACATGTAGGAGAAGCCAGTGTACAGATAGTAGTCTAGCACATAACAACCATCTTGTGTCTTGTCCCAGACATCACCACCCATGACTTTTTCTCCATGAACCTGGCATTTGATATCGACGTCATCTCCCATCTCATAAATCTTAACAGCCTCTGATTTTGTTGTGGGCTTTTCACGACAGTTTAGACTGGATGCCCTGATTATGTCATAAGCCGCGACATAGCCAGCGAGGATTAGCGCAGTAGCAGTAAAGGCAGACTTCATAATTAGTATTTGTTTGCGGTAAGTATAAGACAACGAAGGTAATGCAAGGAAAGAAAGGGGAGGGAGGGAAACGAGGATGTCAGCGTAGAGAAAAGAGAGAATAATTTGTGGACAAAAAAGAAGCGTTCACCAGATAGGAATTTGCTCTAGCATTAATGATGCAGTTCGCCGTCTTTATTTTGTATTCTTTCGGCTTGTGAAAAAATTCTCGACAAGTATTGGGGGGTTTCGTTTGTGAGAAATCTTCCTGCAAGTTGCGCATATGCGTTGTTTTGCTGGCAGTCGTGTGCTGGCCAATAGCCGCTGCGATCGGCGCAGGCATGCATGGTACTGTGTCAGCACAGAGGAAGCAGAGAATGTGGGTGACTGACGAGCATGCTGTTGGTACATTAAACTGCTTGTGAATCGGGACCAAGTAACATAGCATGTTCAGCTGCGGACTGCGGTCCCAAAAAAATCAACGCTATTATCCTTTCTCTGTCCATTGTCTGTTTTTACTTATTTTCGGATTTTGTATGTCCGACCGTCCTTCCCACCAAACTATGGAAAAATGCTAGCTAAAAGTGTGCGATACCTGAAAAAAAAAAACCTCAGTCACTTTGTAGAAATTTGACTAGTTTTAATAGTAAAATTGCTTAAACAGCATTGCCCAGCGTATATAATTTCCTGGGAACTATGGATGTGCTTTTGAAACTCTTCTCCAACTTTAGCTAATTTAACAAAAGTAAAAAAAACTGTTTGCAAGCAAAATCACTTGAAACTAACGTTAAAATTTATTGTTTTTCTACAGTGTCAAATATACAACATTTATCTTACTATTTCGCAAAAAGAGTCATGGTAGTTGCATGGCTTCAAACTCAAAATACTACAGTATCACAATTATTTGCAGAATAACAAGTCTTTTGGCAACAGAGTCAAAACACATCATTACTATGGAATTTATGTTCTGGTTTTCTTCCCGCTGATACATAAATGTATGGTCCTCAAGTGTGCTGGCTTTGTAGACAGTATTAACAATGCCAAATCTGTTTTGAGGTTTTCAAGTTATCATTTTCAGCTTGTGTATGCATGGATTAAAAACCCCCTCCAGAGCGTTTCTTGCGCAGGAATAGAGAGTCTCCTTCTGATTAGCGGGAACAACTTGCCAAGTTCTGTATGATAAGCAGCAAGCAGACAAATGTGCAGACTGTATAACAGCAATCGGGGTAGTCACTTTTGCCCCAATTTAAAAACAGGTTACTTTATAATCCTCTCACTGAGAAGTTGCATTTGTCAATAATTATAAGCTATCCATATGGAACAGGAACCAAACCAGAGCTGTGGAGATTGATTTAATCGAATTCCAACATATTGGGAATTTTTTAATTTCTGTATTTTGCAGAAGTATTGGAGTTGGTGTGTTATTACTCTGCCGTCATTTGGTATGGCAGTTTTGCACTATTCAGGTAGTGTGTTTGCGCTATGGGCGGGGTTTTGTTTGTGCATAGGCAGAAGTGCTGTTGGCAGTGTGGTTGGCATTATTTTTTGCAGTACAGACTGATAAGCAGAGGGCAGCCAACACCTTTTTTATGGGCGACAAGGTAAGTTACATGTATTGTGTTGTATTGCTATGACATTGCTAAAAACATCTATGCTATGTGTCTACACAAAACTACTACTAATGTCTTATTGATCTGTTTCTTGGTTCTTTATTCCTGTCTGCTGACGCAAACTGTACTCGCAAATCGTGCCTGCCAACTACACACACCAATCACGCAAGCACTTTGTTTCTCTTGTCACAAAACACAAGAATTACCTTGATTATCACAAACGACATTCACTTGATGCGCTAATAATTTTTTTTATAAAAAAAAAAAACAGTATATGCTGTCCAGAGACGCCTCCAACTACACATGTCATCTCTTATGAGGAAATAGTGTTAATGAGTTGTGTGAAAGAAAAATGTCTTCGCGGGTTTGGGAAAAAAAAAAAGGCGGCAAGTACAATATGTTAGTGGCGGTTAGACAATAGAAATAAAAAATTTTTATGTGTAGATAGTTGAGCACAATAAATGCACCCGTACTTTTTTTTTTTTTTAAAAAAAAAATGCGTGGCTAAAACACACAACCAACCTAAAGCAATAAGTATTCCTGATCAGCCTTACCTAGACAATCAGAGTAATTGAAAAAAAGCAGTACGCTTGAAGTTTTTTTTTTTTTTTACCTTACCATGTGGTATGCACTAGACACCACCATGTTTTGACACATATTGACTTTTTGCCTTTTCTGTATACACGCCATGGGAGTTTTTTATTTATAGTAAAATAGCTTCTCATTGGAATTTTTTTACGGCAATAGTTTCATATAGTCCAAAAACAGCAAAGTGAATGGAGTGATTGTGCTTACTTTCCTGGCGGTTGGATTATTATCCCTTTAAAAGGTAATGTATGGGCGGCACAAAATTTGACATTTACTAAAAGTTTTTTTTACTTTCTTTTGTGCTTATTTGTTTTTTTTTTATAACTCTATAAAGACATCAAATCTAGCTGTTGAATGTCATACTTGACTAAGCAAAGTCACTTACCACGTATATTGTTAGACGGCATAGTCACTACTACTGCCATAAATTTTATCTTCAATGTCAAGTAAAGGTAGTACCGGATCGAGTACATCAATTCCAGACGATACATATAAAACAAAAACAACCGCAGCAACAGTTGTTAACGATGGTGTACTTAAAGAAGATTTAGAAAAGGGAGAAATACAGGAGGCTGGTCCTGAACTTGCACACAGTCTTTCATCTAGCAGTCAGAGTTTTATAAAAGCAAAAATATCTCGTAGACGATTAAATGTTATTGTTATTGGATTATGTTTGCTTTATTTTATATCAGCGTTGGATATGACTATTCTTGCCACTGTATATGTTGATATTTCTAACGAGTATAGAGATCTTCAAAACGGAATATGGATTATTGTTAGTTATCTTTTAGCCACTACTGCTGTTCAGCCATTATTTGGTAAATTTAGTGATATTCTTGGAAGATTTGAGGCAGTAGCAGCTGCAACATTGGTATTTTGTGTTGGTTCAGTTATATGCGCTGCTGCAAAATCTATGGGAATGTTAGTTGCCGGTCGTGCTATTCAGGGCATTGGTGGCGGTGGACTTATATCTATGGTCAGTGTTATTTTGAGCGATGTTACATCCGAGCGAGATAGAGGAAAATACACTGGTGCATTGGCTGCCAGCTGGGGAGCGGCTTCTGCAGTAGGACCAGTGATGGGTGGAGCAATAGTGGAGAACGCCAGTTGGCGAATTATTTTCTGGATCAACCTACCTGTATGTGTTCCAACAATTATAGTAATGTTCTTTGCATTGAAAATTCCTAGACCCCAGGGTACAGTCAGAGAAAAATTCCGTCGCATGGATATACTGGGGTCATTAGTGTTCCAAGGGTTTATAATACCTATCATCATTGCATTTTCTTGGGCAGGACAGGGTCATAAGTGGATTTCAGGACAAGTACTGGGAACAATATTTGGAAGTCTCGCTGTGGGAGTTATATTTCTTATTGTCGAATGGAAAGTGGCGGTTGAGCCCATTATCCCATTACGTTTGTTTAAAATTCGTAACGTAACTGCTTCTGCAATTGGTCATTTTTGTATGGGTGCATGTGTATATTCACCTATAACATTTGTTCCCCTATGGGAATTGGCTGTTAAGCACTCTTCCGAGACTATTGCTGGTCTACATATACTTCCAATAATGGTGGCAATGGTTATATCAGCAACACTCTCTGGTATTATCACTACTCGTTTTGGAAAATATCGGATTCTGATTTGGTTATGTGGTATTTTTATCGCAGTAGGCAACTCACTTCTTCTACTGTATAAACCAGACTCGGGCAATGGTGAAAGAATTGGATTTCTTGCGATTACTGGATTTGGACTTGGGTTTGGAATACAATCGCTAATTATTGCTGCACAGTGTGCTGTTAGTGGATTAGATATGGCAGCCACAACTTCATTAGTTCTGTTTATGAGAACATTGGGTGGAATATTTAGTCTGTCTATCCACTCTTCTGTGTTCAATAATAGCATTAGAGATGAAGCAAAAGATTTGACTGTCATGTTTCCGGATTATGTGAGCATTATAAACGAGTCACTAAACGATCAGTCAATTATTGGCAAAAATAACACATTACCAACAGAAGTGTTGTTAGGAATAACCAATATGTTTCATAATGCTTTACACAAAGTCTTTATTGGACTTATTCCATTTTCCGCACTGATGGTATTATCTACACTTCTTTTCAAGCATGTTAATCTTCACGATAAGAGGAGAAAAACAATAAAGTAGCTGGAAAAAAAAGAATCAAAAATATATTTGCATGGAAAAAACCCCCCTACTGCTTGTACTAAAAGAAAGTTAAAGAATTATGCTTTTAAAGTATGGCGTACGCCAGCCATCATTAGAAGTATTCTTACCAGAAAGCACTTGGATTACTGTTACTTTTTATAGTTGACTGGCACGAGCACTAACATTTTTTCTTCACATTGTTAGTCTCTTACACCTTTTTTTTTTTTGCCTAATATATTGTGATATGAAACTTGGTTCTATTTTGAAACACTACAATTAGTTGTAGAATTAACTACTTTTTTGATACATTGCTACATTGTATTTCTTTAAATAATCCAATAGTAAAGCGTAGCAACAAGAAAAGGTTATGTCTTCATATGAAGAAACAAGTAGTTTTAAAACCGCCTTGTATTCAGGTGAAATGTCACCACGAAACTACAATCCTTTTGCACGAGTAATAAGAAACAATACCGCAAACGACAAGGAGCCTACAAACGATACGTCATTTATAGTGACAGATTCTGATATTGAAAGAGAATGCCATCAGGAAAACGAGGAAGAATCGCAGAGCTTGCTTACAGGGAAAAAATTGTATCTTGCATTAGCAGGTTTAGATGCGCTATTATTTATTGCAGCATTAGACTTGACTATTATTGCAACAGTGTATGTAGAAATAGCCAATAGTTTCAATGCACTTTCGCGAGCAGAATGGACAGTAACTTCATACATGTTGGCTTCCACAGCAATTCAACCATTATTTGGAAAATTCAGTGATATTCTAGGACGTACCAAAGCAATAGTAGCTGCAGTATTGCTTTTTGTACTAGGATCAATATTATGTGCTGTGTCGCGTAGCATGGATGTACTGATAATTAGTCGTGCAGTACAGGGATTGGGAGGTGGTGGAATAATGAGTTTAATATTTGTAGTAATTGCTGATATATTAAGTGAGCGCGAACGTGGAAAGTACATTGGAGTGTTCACTTGCACTTGGGGGTTTGCATCGGCAGTGGCACCGATATTAGGTGGAGTAATTGTACAGCATGCGGATTGGCGACTAATCTTCTGGATAAACATACCATTCTGCGCCATAGCACTTGTGTTGGTATTGTTTGCGATGCGTCTACCGAGGCCTGGTGGATCAGTGAAGGAGAAGGCAAAGAAGATTGACGTGCTGGGAGCATGTGTTTTCTTGGCAGGAACAGTACCTCTGCTGTTGGGACTCTCGTGGGGTGGTCGCGAACACAGCTGGACGTCACCGCTCGTGCTTAGCTGTGTAATTGCAGGACCACTTTTACTGGTTGTGTTTTTTGTAATTGAATGGCGGATACCACGTGAGCCAATTGTCCCATCCAGACTGCTGGGCATCCGGAATGTTGCGCTATCAGCCGTGGGTCACTTTTTCTACGGAGCTGCCGGGTACGGGCCGATTGTTTTTGTGCCACAGTGGGCGCTGTTAGTGCGCGGAGCCAATGCAATTTCAGCGGGAATCCATCTGCTCCCGTTTACAGTGGGGACAGTGCTGACGTCAGTGGCAGGTGGATACATGATGACACGTACAGGAAGATATCGACGGCTGATTGTAGCAGGATCAATTATGCTTGGAGTGGGGAATGGGCTGCTGATTCTGTTGGACCAATGGTCTTCGATTAAGCTCCAGACGGGAGTGTTGTTTCTGAGTGGGTTGGGCGCCGGCGCCTGCATTCAGCCGATTATGATGGCAGCACAAGCAGCAGTAACAGGCCATGACATGGCAGCGGTAACCACACTATGCGCATTCCTACGGTCGTTAGGAGGCATTATATGTGTGGCAATTCTCAGCTCAATCATGCACAGTGTAATCAGAACGGAACTAACGCAACTGGCACTTGACCATCCTTTGTATATTTTCATCATTGCACGTGTGGCGGATAACCAAAGCGCTATTTATGCAGATGACGTGTCAGAGGAGCTGCGTGCTATTATTGTTGGAATTTACATGAAGGCAATGCGTTTAGCTTTCTATGCACTACTTCCATTCTCCATTTTACTCTTCCTTTCTACACTGGGATTCAAACACGTCGAGCTGAATCGTCAGCGCAAAAAAACTATAGAGTAAATCCGGGGATATTCAAGGATACTGGTAAAGTTAAAATGCAGGAGGAGGGGGTGGAGTGATAAAAACAAGATTTTGTACTTTAGAAAAAAAAGTTTGATCGTGTTACACATTTTTTTTTACATTGTATTTCTCGTACACTTCTTTTTTTACTATTTATTTTTACGATTATAAATTACACACAAAGTTTTTTTTTCTTTCTTTCTTTCAAAAGAAGCATGTCTTTTCGACCGCTATTATCAATATGTCGAGTAGCAGTACAAACACGCACAATACCTACAGTGCTTGTACGACGAGTAACAAGTAATATAACGAATAATAGCAGCTACTCAAAAAGATGGATGTCAACAAAGTCAGATAAGGATAATGAAGAAGCAATGCGCGAATGGAATCGTACAATAACAGAGGCAATTGAACAGGCAAAACATGAAATGGAAGAGCAGAAAACCAAACAGAAACAGCAAACTGAACCACCTCCAAAGAAGGAACCTGATGAGAAACAGCAAACTGAACCACCTCCAAAGAAGGAACCTGATGAGAAACAGCAGTTGCCGAAAAGAAAACAAGAGGAACCGTCGCCTCAGTCGGAAGAGGAGAAAACAGTACCTGAAAAATCTAAAGAGTACATAACAACAGTGGGTAGAGTAATGATTGAGCTTCCACATGATATTGAGGGATTTTTCCAGCATGGACTTGGTGCAGATATTTATGCGGAAAATGTGTTGTTTCGGGAGCCCCGACACTCTGGATTTCATATTGCCGGAAAGAAACAGTATTTGGGCGTAGCACGTGTGTTGCGTATTGCAATGAACGCCTATTTTACTAATCCACGTATCACAATTACTCGTATGCGACAGGTGCCAATACCATCTACAGCTAATAAGACAACAAATAACGGGCATTCCAATTCTACAGATATTGTGGATGATTCTACTAAGCACGTAGAAGTGTATGTGCGATGGGTATTTGAGGGCATGCCACGCCATACAGGCTTGATAGGCGGTCATGAGTCTCGCTATGAGGGTGAGTTTCGTTATGCTATGGATTCGAAATCAGGTTTGGTAGCTGTACATGAGGTTACTGCCATACATCCTACGCCGCCCGTCGGTTTCATTCCGTCAGGATTGGCACGATGGATGGGATGGCTGTCTCCACGTGGCTCACTATCTCTTTCTCGTCGCTATTAAATATACAGTCAAATCTGATTCTGTATGTTTTTTTTCTTTCATTTCCATCCATATATAAAAAAATTCTGGAACATATCAATTAAAGCAAAGATAAAAAAAAGAAAGCTGCACAACATTTCTTTTGTATCTTCCATGCACAGCATAAAGATACAGAAAAAATATAGTAGAGAATTTGCGACAATTTAATCTTTAAATCCTCTCAACAGGCTTGGAACCCCTGAGAATACGATCAAAAGTAGGAATAAAGTATTGAGCCAAAGTAAACCCATAAACCAACTTTGGTCCAACAACAAGGATTTTAGGAGTAAGGCCCTTAAAGAATGATCCAAGCCCCTCCTTCTGTACCATCTTACGCAAAATAGTCATTCCACTCTCTGGATTATCAAACGAACGAGCCTGGATACGAGTTTTAATAACATCCATTGGAGCTGATACTGTCAATGAAGCCACAGCACCACCAATAGATGCAAAAAAGTTTTGCATAAACGTGGCATTGTTGTAGTTGTCCAATCCAAACGCAAATTCCTTCACAAAGGCAGATCCACCAAATAGTGCAAAAGAACCCGGTGCATTCCGCAGTACTGTCCACCCAGCACCTCGGTACAAAGCCATACCCTCATCGGCCACAATCCTAAACAAGCCACGTCCCCTAAAAGCCTCAGGATTTGTCTGACGCTTAATCTTGAGTACATCCAATGGAAGTAAAGCAACCTCTCCAATTCCAATGACTGATCCTGCCGTTGCATGCATCATTGCCTTACCGTTACGCTCACCAAATGCCCGCGTAAAAGACTGTCCGTAATGACGCTCCAAAAAGTCCCGTGCAACTGGCTGCCCTCCAAATTTGTAAATCCGCTGAGCAACCTTGTATCCTGCTGCATAACCAAGTCCAGGAAACAGCGAAAGATATTTGCCAATTGTTGGCTTGAGTGCTGCGTCTCGGAAAATCACCTGATTCAGCTTTCCTACTGATTGCGCAAATGGCTGTCCTGCGCTAAAGATCTTGTCAGTATTGCTCATCAGTCGCTTCGCTACAGTGTCGACTGGATGGAAAGTAAAGAGTTCGAGGATCCCACTTGCTCCTGCTCCCAGCAGTCGTGCTGTGCCAGACTCGCTGTGCTTTTTTCCGCTACTGCCAACAGGAGACATATTTTTTTCTATAAAACTTTCCTGTTTGTTATTTTTGCAAAAAGTAAAATAATAAAAGGTTTAGAAGAACCTTAAAGAGATTAATAGTAACAAAAACTGGATGCGAGAACCTTTTCTTTGTCAGAGAAGCAGATGATAAAAGAGGGAGAGATGTTCTGTAAAGATAAACTCTGCTTGTCCTGTGCAACCTCTGCCAAAAATTTCCTCCTCTGCAGCACTCTGCTGTGAAATTGCATCTTCACCGTAAGCTTTGATTAAAATTTTTTTTTTTTGAGTTGTGACTGGCAAGCATTGGCAGCTGAATGAACCGACGGAACAGAAGGCTGATGTTTCTGAGCCGAGTCGTTAGATTTTAGTAATCATCTTTTTTTTTTTTTTTTTGGCAGCAGAGAAAAACTTGGGCAAACAGATCAGACCAGAAAAGATAGAGAGAATTAGCTGGTTAACAAAAGATATCAAAAACAGCATTCTTTATTTTTTTTCTTTTTCTTTTTCTCACTCGTCAGTGTGCATTTGCTTTTATTGGAGTAAACTCCAGTGTTAAACATATTGAAATTCAGGTTGGTGTTTTTCTTTTTTTAAAATGATTCGCAGTGTTATTCCCCGTGCAGCCCAGTGCACTACAGTTTCCAGACAGTTTGGATTATCTGCTAGTCGCACAGCCGCCATTACAAGCAGTACACGCTCGATCTCATTGTTGTCACGATCGGCAGGTAGACGTGTTATAAGTGCACCTGCTGCAAAACTGCTGGTACGCGTACAGGTAACGCGTAATGGCGTCCGAGGATATGCGGACGCAACAATGTTTGACCGCAGCAAACCCCACGTTAATGTTGGTACTATTGGACATGTTGATCACGGCAAAACGACGTTAACTGCAGCAATTACAAAGGTGCTGAGCGAGGCTGGTGGAGCGCAATTCCGTGATTATGCGGATATCGATAAGGCACCAGAGGAGAAAGCACGTGGTATTACTATTTCCACTGCACATGTGGAGTATGAGACTTCCAACCGCCATTACGCTCACGTTGATTGTCCTGGTCATGCTGATTATATTAAGAACATGATCACGGGTGCGGCTCAGATGGATGGCGCTATTATCGTTGTGTCTGCTACCGATGGACAGATGCCACAGACGCGCGAACATCTGTTGCTTGCAAAGCAGGTGGGAGTGCAGAATCTGGTGGTGTTCATTAATAAGGCTGATGCTATTGATGATCCCGAGATGCTGGAGCTGGTTGACATGGAGATGCGCGAGTTATTGGCTGAGTATGGGTTTGACAGTGAGAACACCCCTGTTGTTAGTGGATCTGCGCTGTGTGCGCTGGAGGGTCGCAATCCTGAAATGGGCGTTGAAGCCATTAAGAAGTTGATGGCTGCTGTGGATGAGTGGATTCCCACTCCCAAGCGTGATCTCGACAAGCCTTTCCTGATGCCCGTTGAGGACATTTTCTCTATCGCCGGTCGTGGTACTGTAGTCACTGGTCGTGTGGAGCGCGGAAAGATTGCCAAGGGCCAGGAACTCGAAGTTGTTGGTTATGGAGCACCCTTCAAGACCATTCTCACTGGTATTGAAATGTTCCACAAGCAGCTTGACTTTGGTCAGGCTGGTGATAACATGGGTGCACTGTTGCGTGGTGTTAAGCGTGAGAGTCTACATCGTGGTCAAGTGTTGGCTATACCTGGTAGCATCAAATCTCACAAGAAATTTATTGCCTCGCTTTACATTCTTACTGAAGCAGAAGGCGGTCGTCATACTCCATTCTCTGACAATTACCGTCCGCAGCTGTTTGTACGTACCAGTGATGTAACTGCTGTTCTTACACACAAACGTGGTCCTAATGGAGAGGATCCTGAGAATATGATGGTTATGCCTGGTGACAATGTCTCCATGCAATGCGAACTTCTTTTCGATATTCCTATTGAAAAGGGTATGCGCTTTACTATTCGTGAGGGTAGTCGTACTGTCGGTACTGGTGTTGTCAGTGAGGTCGTCGAGTAAAAAAAAAAGAAAAAAGAAAAAAGACTTACGCCTCATATTTTCTATTAAAAGATTATTTCTATTAAAAGATTACTCTAAAAAATCACTATTTTCAAAGTGCGCATGCCCTTTCTATTAAATAAATAAACCTGTGGGGGTTAACCAGTTAATGTTTCTAAATGTTTTTTAAATCGCTTTTCTCGCTCACGAGATGTTTTAATAGTGAGATACCGTGGATCTCTGAGGTTTTTCTGACAGAATTTTGCAAACAAAGTCTTTTTCTTTACTTTTTCTTCCAGTAACTGGTCAAATGGATCTCGCAATGTATCAGATTGATCCCTGCGCTTCTCTGAATTCATCTGACGTCGTTGCGCAATAATATCGCTACACACCGCGTCAAACAAATCTTGTTGTTCAGTTGTATCACTTATATCTGCTAATCTCGGATCTCCCTCAAGTTTGCTCATTTGCATCTCCCATGTTCCAAATGGATCAATATTGGCTTCGAGTAGCATACTCTTAAACCTCTCCACACATTCCGATTTTGGTAGTGATGTACCGATAGTCGTCTCAGTTTCTACTATGCCTGCATCTTTACTATCGCTGTATTCTTCCATTTCGCTCTCTTCATTCTGATCGGCTTCCATTTGCGCAAGCATCCACTCGGCATCCTCCACATTCATTTCTGTCCCTTCCATCTGATAATTCTCATCCGCGCTTGTCTCCTGTTGTTGCTGATCTGCTTCGTGTTTGTCTATCTTACGCAAAGCTTCTGCTACCTCATCTGGTTGCTTCCAACAACTCTCCCCTGTCTTCGTATTGTAGTAGTATATTCGTCCTTGTTGAGTCTCTACCTGACGCCAACTGCTCCCCTGAAAGTCGCTTTGTCGCACTGGTTTGTCTTGTTTTGCACGCTTTCGAGCGTTCTGGCGCTTACGTTCGACTTCCTGTCGTTGCCACTCCTCTCCCACTGCCAAGACCGCATTTGGGTTGTCGCTGCTTGCCTCTGGCTCCACATAGTCGAATGGCCGTATCCAAGTGGTTATCCCATTATTGCGCTCGTAGTAGTAGGGCTCTTGCGGAAGGTGTGGCTTTCCCTGCGCATTTGTAGGCGCTAGGAACACTGCCCAATTGTGTCCAGTGGCAAATAGCACCTCTGGAGGAGGTTGCGGCGGCCTTCCAGGCGGTAGCTGTGGTCTAGCACTCTGCATTTCCAACTATTTTACAATAACAACCTATATTTTCAGTAGCCTAGCGATAAATATGCAGAAGAAACCAACTGTGCTGTTATGCAAAAAATCTCTAGCGCCTTAACCAAATAATTAAAAAATGTCCCTTATGTCCCTTATGTCCTCTATGACTTTTTGATGCACACGTCAGTTCCCTCTTAGCATAGGACACATACGCAAGCTTTCTTCTGGTTAGCTAAACTCCTTTGTTGCTGCTTGCGTGTGCATTCTGCAATCAGTACTCTTAGCAACACACAGGCTCCTATTTTATCATTTGTCCTTCTCCTCCTGCTGTTATTATTGTTCTAAATCATGGACCCAGATCGCGTTAGAGTGCTGACCGGCTACCGCCACACAATTGTCGAGCATAGCGAATGGGAGGACAAAGTCAAAGAAGGTAAGGTCTCGCGCATCTAGATGCTGCCAAATGTTTAAACCTGGCTCATAAGCAATTACAAGTTTCTATGCTAAGAATCTGTTATATATATATATATATATATATATATATATATATATTTTTATCTTTCTCCCTTCACATTTGCCCGCCTTATAGCTCGCACTGGCGTGAAAAGACTAGAGACAGAGTACGAAAAGTCTGAGGATGACCTGAAAGCTCTTCAGAGCGCTGGTCAGATTATTGGCGAGGTATTTAAGCAACTTGACGAGGATCGGTTTATTGTTAAGGCTACGACAGGCCCGCGCTATGTGGTTGGATGCCGTAAAAAGGTGAACAAGGATGAGCTCAAGCAGGGCTCGCGCGTATCGCTGGATATGACAACGCTGACTATTATGCGTAAGCTGCCACGCGAGGTTGATCCTCTTGTATACAACATGAGCGCAGAAAAGCCCGATGACGTGTCGTTCACTGGTGTCGGTGGTCTGGCAGAGCAGATCCGCGAGTTGCGTGAGGTTATCGAACTTCCGCTGCTTAACCCGGAACTCTTTCTACGTGTTGGTGTGAATCCACCCAAGGGTGTGCTGCTTTATGGTCCACCCGGAACAGGCAAAACGCTGCTGGCCAAAGCCGTGGCGAACTCGCTTGAAACAAATTTCCTCAAGGTGGTAAGCAGCGCAATTGTGGACAAGTTTATTGGTGAGAGTTCGCGTATAGTGCGTGAGATGTTTGGCTATGCACGCGATCATGAGCCATGCATTATTTTTATGGACGAGATTGACGCGATCGGTGGCCGTCGCTTCTCTGAAGGTACTTCGGCCGATCGCGAGATCCAGCGGACACTGATGGAGCTATTGAACCAGATGGATGGATTTGATTCATTGGGTAAAATCAAGATGATCATGGCCACAAATCGCCCAGATACGCTTGACCCGGCGCTGCTGCGCCCTGGTCGTCTCGATAGAAAAATCGAGATTCCGCTTCCGAACGAGCAGGGTCGGACTGAGGTTCTTAAGATCCACGCAGCGGGAATTGCTAAACATGGTGAAATCGACTATGAGGCTATTGTCAAACTCAGTGACGGTTTTAACGGCGCTGATTTGCGCAATGTCTGCACAGAGGCTGGCATGTTTGCAATCCGCGATGAACGCGATTATGTTGTGCAGGACGATTTTATGAAGGCTGTGCGCAAGGTCGCCGATGCGAAGAAGCTTGAGTCCAAGCTGGATTATGAGAAGCTCTAGACTACAAGTTCACATTTACAGTTTTTTTTTCAATTGGGATCAAACTACTCGATCAATTCATAAAAAGTATGTCTATTTATCATTATCACTATATTGTTCACTATTGTTTCATCAAGTTACTCAAATGTGCTTTATAGACGCCCTCTGACAAGCAATAGGTTAATTGATAACGGTCATTTATAAATCAGAAAACTCCGACTAAATAGCTGGATGAATAGAAGCAGAACAGACTGCAAGGTATATTTTTAAAGCAGACAAAATTAAAATATTATAGAAATGTATATTTGCAGCTTTTTAAGCCTGGTTCTGAATGATGGTTGCATCCTGTGAGTTGTGGTTGTGGTTGACATGAGCGCCAGGGACGGGGGCACCGTTGTGTGGGTAGACAGGAAGACCGGCAACAGGAGCAAATACAGGGACGGTGGTAGGACGTCCCCAGGCGGGCGAGTGCGGAGCGTTGTTGTTAAACACAGCATCGCGTCTGCTAAGAGCGCGGCGGCGCACAGCAGCAATAATATCGCCAATCTGGTTGCCTTCACCGTTAGTAGAAGGACCAGTGTTTCCCGAAACAACGTTCTGGGACGGGTTGACCATATTGTTATCACTGATGCCGACATTCGAGGCAGAGTCAGCAAAGGTGTTGCCGTTGAGTCCCGAGAAGACGTTGCCGCCCTTAGATCCGCCAGTCAGTAGCGAGTTCTGCGCCTGTTGGCCGTTGTTGACGTTGGGATGGCTGACAGCGCTTGGGCCATCAGCAAAAGTACCAGCCTGATCACTGCCTACCTGCTGGGCAATAGCGACGGAAGCGGCAATAGCGAGAGTAGCAAAAATCTTCATAATTGAATGCAAAATGAATGGGTATACTTAGAAAGCTATGCTGGACGGGATAGCAATGTTCCTGAGGAAGATGCGAAGAATGCGTTTTTTGGAAAAGAAAAAATACGATAAAAAATTAGACCATGTATGGTGCTTAAGGAATCCTATAGCTTTTGGTTCGGACTACAAGTCCGTTTTATAGTTAAACTAGAAGAATACTCCAGAGTCTGTAATCATGCCTTGACGTTATTTTTTCTTTTAGAAAAACAGTGTAGAATGTGCTATAAGTTTGCTCTCTCTATATTTCAGTGTTAAAGCCCCATGTATGCATCATGGTACTTTTTGGTGAATCCCTTGGTTGTTCTTGCCAAACAAATAAACCCCCAGTGTGTCCTATCCACGAAAATGCACATCTTTTCTTAAAAAAGAATAAACACCAGTAGGTGCCACTCTTTGCTGGAAAAAAATAAGCCATACGAAACAATGACTTTATGTCATAAATATTAGATTATTTACTTAAAAGAACACATGAAATTGAAATGGCTTGAATTGTTATTGCAACTAGAATCACTTGATTTTTGGACTGGAAAACCACCTGTTGCGTCATTCACATCTTGTAAAAGAAATGGTATAACAGTTGTTTATACCACATAATCCACTATTTCAAGACAAGAACGCGGATGCAAAAAGGAGGCGGAACCGCCACAAGACATGTGCCAGACCGCTAACCGCCACTTGTTTATAGCGTTGGTCTTTTCTTTTGAGATGAGATTAAAGCCACATTTAACTAAAAAAAAAATATAGTCGCCAATATTTGTGCCATTTACATAGTCACATCCGTAAGATATAATAGAATGACTATAGTGGAATTTAATTTAAAATTCCACAGTTTTAAATTACATTAAATGTAATCACCTCAAGCAGCAAACATTAATCAATCTGGTTTAATTGCAGTATATACAAAGACAATTTGCTACGTTGTTAGAGTTATTCCACTTGGAATTAAGCTGAAAAAAGCAAGCGTACTTTATAATATATTCTATCGGAGCTGATAATTCATTAAAACGCCGAATTGTAAAATCTAGGTCTTATAAAATAATAATAAAATTACTAAAAAAAACAAGCTAGAGTTGTGTCTTAGACCTGGTTCTGAACAATTGCAGCGTTCTGAGAATTGTGATTAACATGGGCAACTGGAGCAACAAATCCAGGATGAGGATAAACAGGGACGCCATAAACGGGTGCATAGACAGGGAATACAGGATGATAACCCCATGCAGCATGGTCAAAGTTGTTGAACACAGCATCACGCTTGCGGATAGGTCCAAATCCGGTAGCGGCTTGAATAAAGTCACCAATGTGATTGCCCTCGCCATTAGCGGTATCGCCTTTGTTGCCCGAAACAGAAGTCTGCGATGGGTTAACAAAGTTGTTGTCACTGATGCCAAGGTTGGAGACAGAGTCGGAGAAGGTGTTGCCGGTGAGTCCTTGGAAGACATTGCCGCCCTTATTGCTTCCGTCGACAAGCGAGTTCTGCGCCTGCTGGCCATTGTTGATATTCGGGTTGCTCACAGCGCTTGGTCCATCGGCAACGGTAGGTCCGCTATCACTACCAATCTGCTGGGCGACAACAGCAGTGGCGGCAAGAACAAGAGTAGCAAAGAACTTCATTGTTAATTAAGAGTGGTGTGGGTAGATGGGATTTTTTTGACGGGAAATGTGTGCTGATCGGCTTGAAATAAAACTGATGTGGATGTTGGCGGAAGAAAATTAGACCTACAAGGGTGCTTGTAGATTCTAAAATTCGTTTTAGTAGGACATGGCTCAATTTATATCTTTCGATCTATTACTAGAATACCAAGCCGCATAAGTAACAGATGGGCGCTACCTTTAGCATCTATGTCATCATTTTGAAAAATAACACAAAGGATAGTGCAAAAACTCCCCAGAATTTGGACCAGTAGCCTCATTCATTGCCCAAAATCGACGTGCTTAGCTACCGCAATAAGAAGTCCAGACAAATCAGGTTACTTGGATAAGGGGAGTTTTTTTTTTTATGCTTGTCAACTGTTTCTATTGCTAATGTTGTTTACACCAAAGTCACTCCCTCATCAGCAGAAGAACTTTTAACAATCGTTGCAAATACCACACAAAAAGGTAGATTTCTTTGTACTGTTTTCAATCAACAATACCCTCTGCAGCGCTTTCCTTTTCTGCTGCACTTTTCAGGTTTTTGCTTTGCGTTGTTGGCTCTTTATGCGTATTATAGGTCAAGTCCCAATTGTAATGGCTTGAAACAAATGGATATTAGAAGAAAATGCGCCACTGGGGGCTCTATATTAGTTATATGGAAATTTGCTTGTGCTTATTGTATATTTTATAGTCTCTTTACAGACGCAAGCCACATTTTAAATAAATGTGAAAATCTCAGAAATGTCCAAAACTTAGCATTGGAAGACTTTGAAAAAATTTCCTATATGGTGTGTGATTTAGGATATGCAGCGACTAAATATAATAAAAGACTTAAAGCAATTAACCTGAAAAATATTATTTGTAAGTTGAATGCTCAAAAAGACAAAATATGTATTATAACAATAAATTAACATATTTAAAAGTTGAAAATAATAAAAATCTAAAGATTAAATATATTCCATGGCACATGTTTCTTGCTAAAAAAACTAAATTAACACAATTGCAATTAGATATCCAGAGAACTATAATTATTAAATAATAAAAATCCACTATGCTGGATATAAAAGCGGCTAATGCAGCTAGAATAAAATATCATTCAAAGAATGCCAAATAAATATGCAAATTGTGAGAAAGCAGTTCAGGGACTGTGCTAGATGACACAAAAGAAGAAAGCGCTAGACAAATAAGTGCGTAAAACGCCACAAATATTTGTAAACACTCAAATCTTAAGCCTGGTTCTGGACAATAGCAGCATTCTGCGAGTTGTGGTTAACCTGACCAACGGGGTATCCAACAGGACGGGGAGCAACCGCCGGGTAGGAAGCCTGAACGTGGTGTACAGGCACATAGACGGGGTGATGGTAGACTGGAGCAGGCAGAACATGCACGGGAGCACCATGAGGAGCATAGCCAACAGGGTAGCCAACTTGGCCGTGGCCATAGTTGTTGAACACAGCGTCGCGCTTGTGGAATCCAATAGGGATACCGCCTGGAATAGCACCAAAGAAGTCGCCGATGCTGTTGCCTTGGCCATTGGTAGTGGCGCCAGTGTTTCCTGAAACCGAGGTGGAAGAGGGGTTAACAAAGTTGTTGTCGCTAATTCCGACATTGGAAGCAGAGTCAATAAAGGTGTTACCAACGAGATCCTCGAACACGTTACCGCCCTTGGATCCGCCGCTGACAAGTGAGTTCTGAAGCTGCTGTCCGTTGTTTACGTTGGGGTTGCTGACAGCGGAAGGTCCATTGGAAACATTAGGTCCCTGGTCGCTGCCAATCTGCTGGGCAAGGACGGCGCTAGCGGCAACAAGAAGAGTAGTGAAGATCTGCATGGTTGATTAAGAAAATGCTTTTCGGGATAATACAGAAATTGTATAGGGGAGCGTGGATGACTCTGAAAGACGAAACTTGTGCTGCTAGTGCAGGAGAAGATATGATGTGCGATACAAAATGAGACCTTGTAAGGAGCTTGAGTGTATCATTGCTATGACATCTGGTCGAACACTGGGTTTATATACCAATGCTGGAATGGATGTTGATATTGGCCCAAGCCCCCATTGAATTAACTCCCTCCCTGTTCACATTGCACCATCCAAAATATGGACAACGGGGGATGTTGTTGCTGCGGGCAAAGTGGACTCACGATATTCGCCATTCTTTCCGTGAATTCCTCTATTATTCCACCATGGTGCAAGTAACTAAAAGATGGGTGAATGGCACTGCTCACAGGAATAGGGCCAAGTCGAACATGGTAGATGGCTGTAAGCACTATACCTGCAGACCAGCTAGAGTCAATTGAAGACCAAGAAATATACATCTTGTCTACCATTGAGTGTCCGACTACAAGCCACAACAGAGAGTGCGCAGCAGATATTCGCAATAAGGAACCCAAAGCGCAACAACTACAACGAAGACATTTTGCTGATTTCGCACATTTCTTGCACACAGACATTCCAAGAAATACAAGGCTTAGAAAGAAAAATGTATGCTTTAAAGAGGGATTAGGCAAATATAATAGGTATAGGTGAATCCAGTCAGTGCATTTTTTCATTTACATTTGTGATAAACAATCGCAAAATACAATGACTCGTCTTCTAACAATCCTATATTCTTCTCCTAAAGGAGAAAAATAAAGCAAGCCACCGGCATCAATGCGTGTGTGGCACCATCGTTTTGCCTTTGTGTGCAATGTTGCAATGGTCTCAGCACGCTTCCCTGCTGCTATTTTTTTTTTTTGTTAAATTTTTTCTTTGAAGTGAAATGCACGCCACCAACAGCAACATTGTTTTTTTTTTTTCTGGTTATCTTGTATTGTAATGGCTATACATCTTGAAATCCCTGAAAGAGATATGTCGCAGCAGCTGCAAACGAAGTGCTATCGTCTTCAATTGCAAAGACCAAATCAATCCGGTCAATAGCAAGGAGAGATAAAGCTGCTAAAGATCTTTGGATCGCCTTTACAGCGTGAGCTGATGGAAAGTATAGTTCCCAGTTTTCACAAAAAAGCTCAGCAAGAGCCTGCACACCATTAACATTTACAAAAGATATGCAGGCATTGCATATTCTTTCAGAAATGTGGCAGGCTAAGAGAACAATGACGGGTCGGAGGTCATAGAAAATGGCCAAACGAAGAATGTCAATATCCTCATCAAGCGGATTTGGGCTGAAAACTATCTCCTCATAATGCTCAGAAATCACACACTTGTGAAGAAGAGCGATAAGCCCAACCAATATGTTATGATGGCTGTCCAAATCAAAATGCCGTTTGCCAGATAAGGCTGCCTGCGCCTCTGAAAACCCGCCAGTGAACAGGACACTGAATACCGATGAGTGCTTAGCCAAGAGTGTCATTGAGGTGGCGATCGGCTGGTGGTCATTCCTCATCTCCGTGCCACTAAGAGTTATCAGGTCGTCATCCAATTGATCTCTGCAAGTATGGAAACTCCGTTTATTGACGGTGCTTATCTCTTGTGCTTCCAGAAATGCGGCGTCTGGTTTCATGTTTTCAAGCATCTCACTGACTGCAGATTGTAGATATTTCGGACAAAGCTTGGCTTGACTGCATATTGACCGTCGTTGTCGCCACGCCAAGAATAGAAGCGCCGATGCGCATCTGTCCTTGCGGTCGCAAAACAATCCATTAACAAGACTGTCCACAATGGCAGCGACACCGTTCTCTACATCTTCCGAATATCTGGCGGTTTCTAACTCTGGCAAAATCAGCGCAGCTGTCACGGAGATTTGCGGAATTGCCTCGGGTGATGTATATTTGATGGCGTACATAATGGATTTTAGTGGTGCTGCCTTGTAAACTGCGAGCCACAGCGCATTTTCCGTCGCCAAATGCTGCTTGGCTACAAGAAGCGGAGAGAATATCTGAAAAATAATACCATCGCTGTCTGTCAGCATATCAATAAATGCTGCTTGTCCAACATTGTCAGATTCAGAACCAAATGCAATGAAAGCAGGAAGTGCGAGTAGCTGATCTGTATATTCCGACCACAAAGGTGCCAGCAACTTTGAACTGTAATACTCGTCCAATAACCGCTGCTTTTGAACAGGTTTTCGCTGTTGAGCTGATTCTAGTAAAAGTTTCTCAAACATATCACTACCAGCACTGTCTTCAGATGCGCAACATTGCTCGATATCTGTAATTTGGTCGTCATCATTCTTCTCATAGTCACCATCGCTATTCAGATCAATATTCTCGCTAAGCTCGAGAAGGGGAAACGAGAGTGGATCATGTTCCAGGTTGTCGTTTTTTGGTAAAGCCTGTTTACTGGCGAATAACATAGCGTCATGTTTGATCGATGATATTAGCTCTGGTGTCCCTGCCCCAGAAAACAAGGCTGCGACTACCTCGCAAAATTGACCAGCCAAATCCAGCTCCATAAAGGCCCGCCGAATAACCCTATATCGGGACGCATGTTTGAAGAAACAGAGCGCACCATACGAAATTCCCCACACATCGCGACAAATACGCAGAGCGTCCATGTCATCACTTAGATCAGACTGATCCAATATTGGGAACTCTCGCCATAGCCGACACGCAAGAAAAAACATGGTATAAACGATAGACTTGAATGGGCCAAGGTCGACATCGCTATGTTGGCTATATCCACTATAAACAAGACCTCTGATAAAGCTCTCTGCCATTGGCAAATAAACAAGCCAGGAAACTAGATGTGACGGCATTATACATGCAAGCCGCATACTATCTGTGGTGACATTAGGAGTTTCAAGCACTGCAAGTAGGCATTTGATGCTAAGTCCAAGTGCCAGACACCACCATGTCTTAAATGACGGATGTCGATGGTCCGTCCTATCTGACATGCTGCTATCCTGGCTGCTGTGCGACAGTCCAATATAAGTTCTAAACAGACTATGTCTGACTACGTTGCCAATCATATCAAGCCATATCTGAAACGAACATAGTGCCAACGGGTTTTGTAATAACTTTCCATCGCGCACACGTTTAATACATTGCTTTAAAATGCAGGGATCAAGAAGAAGCTGGCAGACTCCTGTTTGCATGGCCAACTGCATCAATGCCTCTGTAGATTCTGGACTGTGACTACGGATCTGTAGATCTGGTAAGCGTAGTAATGCAATGTCGTAGGCAAATAGATGTGAACGTAGACCAAATATGCTGGCAAGGATTTGCAATGATGAGAATGTCGCAGCATCAAAGTCGCTCTCTGACAGCATGGTCTCGAGATTTTTGCAAAAACGATTGACATGTTCGGCGCTGGATGGACTACTAACATCCTCACTGTCCCATGTTAAACACTGCTTTACAATCGTTTGGCTGGTGACACCAATGATTGCCCTTACCGACATTGCTGCCAGAACCCTTAGCGTTTGTACTGCAACCGGCTTGTATGTAATTTTTTCAGTAGGGTCCGCATCTGCAGCACTGGCTTCGCGGAATTGGCGCACCACAGGAATTTTTTGCAAACGCGTCCAATCGGTTGCAAACGTCAGAAGCCGTGCCTTGTCGCCAACAAGTCCAATGTTAATACGCCTCTGCGTTTCAAGTAGATGAAGCTGCTTCCCCGCATTGTCACGAGCACTGACCGCGAATGCATTAATCCAACGCAGAGATGTACGGAACGCCATTGCTAGTATGTTTCGCATTTCAAGCGCGTTTATATTCTTGTCGTCCGCAATCTGATCGGACAAGATAGAAAAGGCCATGAACATTTTCCCCAGTCTAATCTCGCGATCGCACTCCTGAGATTCTTCGCGCTCTTGTCTGACAGAAATGTCCGGAGGATCTTCAATAACAGGATTATCCAGAAACACTGCGCACTCGGGGCGAAAGATATATTCTTCAGGCGAGCACCGACCCAGATGAAACCCATTTTCTTCTTCAGTATGCACTGCTGAACGGCTTCCTGATATCGGCAGTCCCAATGACGCACCCTGAGGCCGAATGAGACGCAGGATTTTCTCGCATAGATGCAGACATTTGAGCACCAGCGACCTTGTAATATTTTGTCGAAAAGTAGTAGCTGACAGACATCCGATAATCCGAGTAATCAGCGATGAAATGCCCGAGAATACCTGCATCTGCGTATCAATGTTGTGCATGAATAACGGCATATTCACAGCACTCTTGGTGCTCTGTAAAGACGGGTAAATAAGCGCAATGTGTCCTAGCGACTCACACAGCAACAGAAACCATATCTGATGATTTGCGGATACACCCTCAGGCGCCGTATCGACAATTTGAAGCCAGCATAAACGGCCACATTCTGCCACTGCTTCTGTCACGATGTTGGAATGTAGAAACCAGCCTGAAATCCAGGAACTAATATGACAGAGTGCAGCCCATTGGTAGCATCGGTGCCGTTTAGCAGCGCAAAAGCTGTAAAGTGAGACAGTCTCTTGTTCAAAAATATACGGCTTGAATAACAAACTCAGTTGTTTCGATACTTTGGCCACAGACTCTATTGGTTTAGGTATCGCAGATATGGATTTGTCGACCGAGGGTGCTTTTGCTAAAGGTATAATGTCCCGAATGCAAGCAAAAACGTTTCCCAGATATGCTTCATCAGCTTGAGAGGTGGGCTTCATTAGATCCTGTGCCCGATCAGCCAGCGCATGAATTAAACGAAGCACCGACGGCTGAAAGAGCTCACTATCAGAACCAGAAGTAGCCTTAATGACAACAGCTCCATTTTGAGCGCGCAGGATACGGATAATATGCCTATGTGTGGAACTGTGTGTTGTGTCATATAACGTGTCTCCAAGCAGCCGAAGAAACCCATTGCGATCTCTTTCCAGCGGATTTAAAGCCGCTGGGCTATTGTTCGTAATTCGTTGACGTTTAGAAGGATCCTTGGAGGAATTGCCACTACCTATCAACCCGTTTAGAACAGCATTGGCTGCAAACCTGGGAGGATCATCCGTTTTGTGTGCTGCAAGAACAACTGCAGTGGCCTTGAAAACAGAATAGATTATCTCTGGAAAGACCTCTGTGGCCTTTTGTTGAATATATAATGTAGCTGCTGCCATGTCTTCAAATACTGTAGTCACAAAGGCAGAGTTTACAGGTGTGATTGGGCTGTCTGACGCAAACTTCTTTGCCATCTGCATGTATGCTATTGTGCCAGCAAGTGCGGCTAAACAGCGGATCCAGGGCAGCCGATGATTGGCATCTGGGCTTAACGGCTCGGTACTAAGCGGCTGTGAGAGTCGGACAAGTAGCAGGCCCAGCTCGCGCCAGGTAAGACAGTCAAGCATATGTGTGAGGACCTCCGTCCGAAGCAGGCCCCGGGCTCCGACTGTACGATCGCTTCCCTTCCATATGCTGCGAAACACTGCCAAATGGTCGGCATTGCTGCTGCCATCTTCAGGCATTTGAAGACAAAAGTACGCAAAAATAAATAACCAAAATGCAAGTTACAAAACACGAAAATAATGCAAAAGACGCAAGAGAGCCCCCTCATCTTGGTCTTAGCGCAGACTCAATGACTTTGCGTCTGGTGGTTTATATCAATTGTAACAAGACTCATTTGTTAGCGGAAGAGCATACGCGCTACACACAATAGGAAACTGGTCAGTCCAGGCTTATTTTTCGACAAGTGAAACAGGATGAGAGAGGGCTTTAGAAGGCATGCTCAGCAGGGAACTCAAAGACAACGTCCTTGCCAGTCAAACGACGGTAAACGGCCGAGAAGGTGTCGAGCTTGTACTCAAGGCTGGTAGCATCCTTCGAGTCAAGGAAGACCTTGATAGTCCTGGAGCCGTCAACCTTGACGCGGGTACGCTTGCCAACAATTTCGGTGGGGTACACAAGGTCGTCGAGGATCTTGTCGTGGACAACAGCCTGAGTGCGCGACATGGGGCGGGGCTGCTTGGCGCGGTTAACGCGAGGCGGCTTCTTGAGAATGCGGCGCTGGGCAATAAAAATCACCTGGCGGTCGGAGAACTTCTTCTCCAGCTCGCGGATAACGCGCTGCTGAACCTTGTGCACGGCCTTGAGTAGAGGCACAGGAACAAAAATAACCAAAGCCTTGCGGCCTGCAGTCACCTCGACCTCCTTCACCGCTGTGATCTGGATCGGGCGCAGATCCTTCTTAAGCTCAGGCGAGTGTGACTCGAGATCCTGCAGTGCACGATCGACCAGAAGCTCCGTCTCAGTGGGAAGTGCGCTGTCGCGCTTCAGAATGTGGGTGGTGGCCATTTTTAAAAAAGTAAAAATGAGCTAACGAGGCAAAACGTAGGCCGATTATCCCTACAGCAAAAGGAGAACTGCCAGCAATCTTGTTTGTTGGCAATTCAAAGGTAGTGTAGAGATTTGCACATATTATTAGCTTCCATCTGTTCAAGGCCTTTGTAGCATTGGAGCTCCAAATACTGCTGAGCCTTCAATGCTCCCAGGTCTGTGAATCTGCTGTACAAGCACACTCAAGCCCACACACACACAAACCACTGAATAGATTACGCTAGACGAATTCCCATGCTTTCAACATGGAAAAAAAAAAGCATAAAGATTCTCTGTCTACGTTCGGCAATAGCAAATTCACGCGAATCCACTCTAAATAGAGTATCAAATTCAAAGTTCTTTTTTTGCTCTTCCAACGCTGTTACCACGTCCATCATAAGCTGTACGTGTAAACTCGGACAACTCGCATCCATTGACACCGTCAGATTTTATTTTTGGCCATGGATTCGCTCCTCAAACTGCGTTGGATGCGTCTTCATTAAATCAACCTTCTCTCTGAATGCGGCGTTTATCATGCGTATCTGCCTCTCTGCGCGCGTGTGTGTGGACTGGATGCGTGAAAATAATAGTATATACTTTACGCACCTGAAATTGTTTTTATACCAGCGCTTAGCGACGAAAAAAGGCGGAACTTTGCTTAAACTCTGCCCTACCTGTTGTTTTGTTGGATCCACTTTGGTATGGTAAAAAACGAGCCGCCAAGTGTCGGCTCGAGTCAATTAATTTGGATGAGCCGTGTTTACTCGTAAATTTGCTTTTGTGGGTCTGAACTTTTTTTTTGCACATATTAATTTGCGTATCATTTAGCAGCAACAAGTTCTTACTTTTAAGCGTGCTTATTTGTATAGCTTCTTTTGTTTCGTGGCTATGAATTTACTCTACAGCGTTTCCAGACAATGTCCAACAATGCTGGAACACTAACCGACTTTCCATATCTGATGCAAGACGAATTTGTCCAATGTATTGAGCGCTTTGTGGAACAGTATGCAAGGCCACTAATAGAGCGCGGTGTTACTGATACCAATATAGTTATACGAGGTCGCTCAGCATGGCAGCAGTATTTGCAGCTACGCAGGCCACTGCTTTCAAAACAAAATAGATGCCTTAATAACATTAGTCTTTCGGAAGACAATGCAGGGATAGAGCTAGAGGATGTCGATCCGCTGCAGGATATTTACCTATCTGAAAGCCCCACTAAAGATAGTGGCGGATATGTAGAATACCATATAGTCTATTCGCGCACATGGCGGGTACCAGTGGTGTATGTGCGTGCATATCAGCTAGACGAGACTGGTAATATGGAGGTAGTTTTGGATGTGGGACGTGTAGTCGATTTGCTGGTCACCGACAATGCGGTACGTGGTGCAATGGCTGCTGTGGATTTTGGCGGGGCATTAGGCATCCAGGAACACCCAATGCTGGGCCACCCCTATCTGTATTTACATCCCTGTCATACTGCTGCTCTACTGCGGGCAGTAGTTGCACCTTCCTCGGATGATAGAAGCGGCGTTGTGCAAATCGGCATAGACAACTATGTCGCAGCCTGGCTGAGTCTTGTTGGACCCGCTGTGGGTCTGGCCCTACCTTGCGTGTAATTACCAGCGTCTTTTGTCTTGGTTCCTGCAACATATAGAAAGTGAAACAGATATTTTTTTTGTGTTTTGTTTCCAAAAGCAAAGAAAGACACGGCCGAGAACATGGCTGGCCTCTCCCCCCTTTTTTGTTACGCTTTTTGGTAGCAGATGGGTGGCGTCTCGTGTAGAAATGTCACAACATAACCGGCCACAGTTGTTATATCGTGATGAATGGGGGGGGGGAATGTTAGGCCAGCAAATATATACTGCTGCTATTCTCTCCCTGTTCTGCTTGTCTTGGTTAATTTTTTTTTTTTAAGTCGCTCTATGTTCCTAGAATAACACTATATACTCTTCTTTTTATTAGGCCGCACACAGATATGGTTAAGGTAGTACCAGTGCGAGCGCAAGAGCTAACCCAACGCTTTGTGGCGTTTGCTTGGCGACGCGTTCGACGGAACTGGTGGCTAGATCGTACCTGCATATGCTTCCTAGTAACTGCAGGCATCATATTTGGACTTTCATATTATTTCATGAACGTGATGGCCAATGTTGCTTCACAGCGCAGCAGACTGATAGAGGATGCTTTGGGTACTCGGTATACGCTTCCCGATGTTTTCTTCGAATTTATTGGGATTCTAGAGTTGCTGTGGATGACGGATATGTTTGACGCGCTAATGTTTGTGCCTACAGCTCTTCTGGTGATGTGGCACGAGCGACCATGGCGAGTGGTATCCCGGCTTCTGCTGGCGTGGGGACTAGCGTCGCTTATTCGTATTACCACTGTGGCAATCACTTCAGTGCCAGATCCGCGGCCGTCCTGTCAGTATGTAGAAGGCAATGTGTTTACAACCTTTACGCTACACCGGTGTGGAGATGCAATATACTCTGGACACACATTAATATTTGTGGTGTGTGCAATGATGTGGACGTCGTTCGCGCCAAAGAACCTAGTTGGACGGGTAATGACGACATGTGCATGGGGCCTGTGCATTGCTGGGTCACTGATAGTGATTGCCAACCGTGCGCACTACACGATTGATGTGCTTTTGGCATGGTACATTGCACCTGGCGCATGGTACACGGTGGCGTGGTTCTGGTACTGGCACATCACCAAGAAGGGCCGACTTTTGAAAATTGAGTTTCCCGTGGAGGTCGGTCGTCATCGCGACAAGGACACACCCGAGATGTGCCAGCATCGGCGAGTGCAGCTTGGCTTAATGCCTGATGGCACACCGTATGATCCAGTGGCAATGTATCTCAATCTTATGCGCAGCGAGGAAGAAGGAGATCTTGTGCCGTCTTTGGAGGTGCGCGAGCACTCGATATTTAACGCGCCAATCAGTGAGAAAAGGGATACCTTAAAAGCGGATCTCAGCAGTTCCAGCGTTAGTGTAAAGGACGAAAGCTGCATTGTCATTGCTGAGGATTTTGACATGAACAACCACCAGCATGGCGGCGGCTCTTCACGAGATCGGTCCCGGTTTTAGAATCTATCTTACTCCTTTTTCAGCGTTCCCACACAACGCCTTCCTTACTGTGTTAACTACGCGATCTGCAACCAACGCTTATTGACGCAGCAACACGCGATTATCTGCTCTCCAGCTGCACAATAAATGGCGTGACGCTCGGACGGTTCCCGTTTGAGCGTGTACTTTCAAGGATCTTTTTCCACTTATTTTATTTTTTTTTCATTTTCTTGCTGATAAAGAAGCATACTTGTCAACCTACCTTTGTTCCGTGACTTTATTCTCTGTTTTCGACCTCTAATAAGTTCCTCTATTCGTACACCCTTGCCTTAATTACATTTGCCGTGGTTTTCAAATGACGGTTCCGGAGATATTCTCGCTGGACGAGAACCCTGACTGGCCAACACAGGGCCCATACGAGTACGCAGACCACTACAGCAGTCAGAGGGAGGTAGTCAGCTTTGACGACTTTATCAAGACAAGACATGCAAGGGAGAGCTACGACCACGTTATAATCGGTGCTGGGCCTATAGGTGCAGCGCTTGCATACAAACTGGCACGAGATAGGCCTGATGGGCAGCTGCTTTTGATTGAGAAGAGCTGGACCGAGCCAGACCGCATAGTTGGTGAGCTTATGCAGCCGGCAGGGTGTCAGGCAATGGAACGGCTGGGACTGGGCAATGTATTCAGCGGGATCGGTGCAGTGCCTGTACACGGGTATCATATTGCTTACAGCGGAAGACATCTGTTTGTGCCCTATATGGAGCGACCAGATGGACATGGGCGGTTCCGCGGCAACAGCTTTCACCACGGGCGTCTGGTTATGAATCTGCGGGCAGCATGCAAGGCACAGGCCAACATTACTTGTCTCGAAGCATCCGCAGTGGAGCTCATAGGCGAAACAACAAAAAACGGGCGTTTAGAGACCGTTCATGGAGTGCGCCTTGGTCCATCGCGTACAACAGATGAACATGGAACCAGCAACGGACCGATAGTACGTCCACGCGGGCTGACCTTTGTATGTGATGGGATTATGTCGCAGTTCCGCAAGCATCTGCACGGGTCCCCGGTTGAGCCAATCTCACACTTTTGTGGATTTGTGCTGGAGCACGAGCCAGTAGCCAATTCAACATATTTTGACGGACCCACAGGTGCTACAGAACATTTGGCACGAGTCGGCGAGAAGGGTGTGCGGGAGAACCCTCTTCCAATGCCGCACAACGGCAATGTATTGCTGGATGGCGTGGGTCCAGTGCTGCTTTATCAGATGAGCGAGTGCGAGACGCGTGTGCTGGCGGATATCCCTGGATCATTGCTGCCGTCGGAAGCGGGTGGACACTTGCGCCGTGTATTGCGGCAATCTTTGGAAGCTGCTGCATCTAAAAGTCATTTTCCAGGACTGCAAGCACAGCTCATACAGGCGCTCGATGGCTCTAGGCGCATTCGCTGCATTGGCAGCCGCTTTATCCCAGCAACAGGCAAATCGGCGCATGGCGCCGTGTGGTTAGGCGACGCGCTGAATATTCGCCATCCACTGACAGGTGGTGGAATGACTGTGGGGCTCTGGGATGTGGTGATTCTAACTGATCTACTTGCCTCCACAACCTCTATCACTGCACTATCTGAGGATCCTAGTACATTGCGTCGTATAAAGGCTCAGTGGCATTGGCGTCGTCGTCCCCGCGCCCTCGTGGTCAATGTGCTTTCGGTAGCACTGCATGCTTTATTTGCTGCCGACTCTCAGGAGCTGGGCTTGCTGCGCGAGGCCTGCTTTGATTATCTTTCTCGCGGCTCTCGTTTTACAATGGAGCCTTCGGGTTTTCTCTCTGGTCTTCTGCCCAGTCCAATGCTGCTGCTGTTCCATTTTTTCAGTGTGGCTTTCCTAGCTATACGTCTACGCATCACAGGACGCTCCACTGCATACACCGGCGGTTCATTGCTGGTTCGTATCTACACGGCTTTTTACACTTTATATGTAGCTGCTAGCGTCATTCTTCCGGTAATGTGGACAGAGCTTCAGCCCTAGTATTTTCTTTTATCAGCAAAAAAAAAAAAAAAAAATGCTTTAGTAAAAAAGGCAAAAAACGCCCTGTGTGGGGATCGAACCCACGACCGTCTGGTTAAAAGCCAGACGCTCTAAGCCGCTGAGCTAACAGGGCATGCAGTTTGACTGCTTTGCTGCAAGCTAATGCACCATTTTTAAACACTTAATATCTAAAATATATTTAAGCATGCGTATTTTATATGCACAAACATTTTGCATTGAAATTTTGTTGTTGTTGTTGTTAGACACAATATTTTGCATACCATGATGTTAAGAACTATAGGCATTCTTAAGACAAAAACTATTTGATGTTATTATTATGCTACAGTTGAGATCGAAATATAGAAATAACATTATGAAAAAGCAATGCAATCATGTCAAGCTAAATAATAAATACTGAATACAGTTTTCTTGAGCAAAGATCATATAGGCATTCAAATAAATAGTTAAATGATATTGGTACAGCGTACAAAACCAGATATTAAAAACAACTGCATGCAAATAAAATGTGATAGTGACCCGCAACAAGACCAACCACATTTTTGTGCCAAGAAAAAAGTAGAGCAGCAGAGCAAGTTGGTTTCTATTTCCCGGAACTAGATTTAGTATAATAGATGCTTAGGCAGATAACCCAATACAATAATGACAGGTTCTTCCTACTAGCAAACCAATTCACACAGACTATTTAGATAAATGTTTTTAACTGATTGTAAATGACTATAAAGCGAGTGTAATCTTGTGTCTGGTTTAGAGCAGAGATGGGTATCTCATATGTTGTTTTTGTAAAGACCGCATTGTCGAGTATCTGCGCCTTTTCTTGTAGCGCATGGCAGGTTTCTGCGACTGATCAGCAGAAAGCACAGTATTTCTGCGCAAGCGTCTTCTTTGGATTAGACACCATCAACATTATCGGAGATTTTGTATCACAATTATTTCAATCAATACAAGTTTAAGTGTCAACAATAGCCGGTAATGGCCAAACTCTAAATTTTGTTACACAAAGTTATAGTCTGATGAATCTGTTGGCCGACTGGAACGCAAAAGTAATAAATTAGTTCAAAAGAATTTAAATATAATAATATTAACGTATCCTCTAACAATTTCTCTTGTTTTGTTAAGGTAACACAAAGCCTCTTTTGTTTTTCTCGCTTCAAATATCTATAACATATATAATAATCTGGCATGGTAGAAGACAAAGGCCGAATAGGAGCTCAAGCACATTGATGAGCGCAGTCGATTTTTTGATGATTCTTCAGAGAGTCCTTTCGTCCAAAGGCAAAGCCACACTTTTCACACAAATGCTTCCCTTTTCTCTGGTGAAGAACAGCATGTCGCTGCAAATCATGGCGTCTGGTAAATGCTTTTGGACAGCTGTCGCACTTGTATGGGCGGGATTGCTCAGACTCTGGAAAATGTGTGAGCCGATGCGTTTTCAGATTGAACTGCCGTGCAAATGAGCGCGGACACATGTCGCAATTGAATCTGCGCTGCTGATCGCGTTTGTGAGGCGTATTGGAGGATCTGAAACGTCGCCGTTTTACGCCGTTGTGCTCGCTGAATGAATCGCTGTCCTCCTCGTCTTCATCAACTTCTGCCCGTATGTCGTCGAGCAATCCCCCGCTAGGAGCTGCTGGCGCTGCTAGTGATGGCATCTGCGAGAATATCCGCCCGGGCGCGTTGGAAACTGGAAGCATGGTTTGTTGGTCATTGCTGTTAGCAAATTGTGGTGCGTGCTGATGCCCGACGCTGTATGGAATAATCGGAGAAGAGCTGTTGCGCGGACGGGCATGAAGGTTGTGCTGCCAGGCAACGTATTGTTGTTGCTGCTGCGGCACGGGCGGGAAGTGGGTAGGCAGCGTCATCACTGGCGAGAACTGGGCACTCATTCGCGGGGCAGAGGCAGAAGGTTGGCGATGCAAAGAGGATACCGAGCGTAGAGGGGCACTGGCAGCCACAGCAGGTTCAGCAGTGTCTGAGCACACCTCGTCCAGCGGGGCAAAGAAAGACTCTGTAGGCTGCGGAACCAGATCATTGTGGAAGCTGGCGTTGGTTAGTCCCGAGGACTGGCGCAGCAGACTGCGGTTGCGCATAAGCCTTCCGGCGCCCGGCGCCAACGAATGCACAGGCTGTGCGGCTGCTGAGACCATTGGCCCAACACCAGTCGTAAATAAAGCCGAGCTGGACGGCATCCGCGGCGACAGATGGTGGTTCAGACTATTGTGAGGTTGCGACATTAGCGTTGCGTTCTCGCCGCAAGCATTAAGGAACGGCGAGCCCACGACCACGGTCGTCTGCGTATCGCCCATAGCCGGCGACCCGTCGCCCTGAAGGACCAGCTGCTGCTGTGGACGCTGCTGAACCGATAGCTCTGTGGTCGCGTCGACGCTGCTGCAACGGAGCACTGCAATCTCGGGCGTTAGCGGCGATGCGTCGCGCGCATATGTGGCACTCGCCGCCAGCAACGAAAGTCCCGCCTGCGCCGTCTGCGTGCGTGGGCTCAGTGCGCTCAGTGGCATTGCCGTGCTGCCCAGTGCATCGGCGTCGTCGAACAGCGCCAGCTCAGGCGTCTTTACATCAACTGGCGGGTCGGGCAGCGTGTGGATCTCGGGCGTCGTGAACACCTCGTCTGGCCGAAAAAACCCTGGTATTGTTGCTGAGCCACCGGCCGACCGACCCTGCGCCCTGTCTTCACTGCTGTGGGCTCCTACTGCGCGCAAATTCGTTGATGTCGCCACCTGCGCTGACCCTGCGGCTGGCGATGCCGTGACAATTAGCGCTGGTGGCTGCATTGTCTGCTGCTGTACCCGCTTGGGCGGCGCACTAATGGCGCTAACTACCGGCGACGACATGGCCATGCTCGAGGACCCCAGAAACGGGCTGTTGTTCAGGGAAAACAGGTATTGCAGCGCCACCGGCGAGCTAATGTCGTTTAGCGGGTCAGTCCCTCGTGCCATCCCTGTTCCGCCAACCGCCGAGGCGCTGAGCGGCGCGACAAGTCCTGCTGTTGGCGATAACAGCTGACCGTGTCGATTTCGTGCAGCCGCTGTCGTCCCTCCATCCGCCTGTGCTATAAACGGTGTTGTAGGCGCAGATGCAAATGAGAAATTCATTTGATCCAAGAAATAAAAGTGTCGTGTCTAAAAAAAAATATATAGATAAAAAAAATAATGATTCTTCTATGCGCAAAGTGCTGATAAAAACGTGTCCAAGAAAATAAGAATATCTAAGAGCGCTTTGTGCTATTTCTCTTAGTTATAAGAGCACGTTGGAGACAAAGTCGTCACAAGCAAGCTTGACTGCTAAAAGTTTTGAAAAATGCAGAAAGAGTAGAAAAATCTTCTTTGAGGTAAGCAAGGGTTTGTGGAGCTCAGCACAGAAGGTTTCCAATTTAGAAAGTAGCAAGAAGGTTCAGAGAATATAAAAGTACTGAAATAAGATAAAAAGCGCAGCCAGAAGCAAGGGTGGGGTGGCGCCCAATTTATACAGTCCACCGATTGCCCCAGCTAAAAATACTTGCAAAAAAAAATAAAATAATAAGACCACCCCTCTAACTCATTCTGTTGGTCGTAAGGCTATCTTTCTCCTCGTCTCAAGCGGCTGCCGCGATGCATGTGTTCATCGCGTCATGCGTTCGCCTTGCATTTTAAAGCAGACTTTCACCCATCAAAAGGACTCCACAAAGTATGGAGACGCGGGAATACCTCAGCTGCGTTGACTTCATGTTAACAGCCCTCCCACATACGCACCCGCGCACATGAGTGCGTGCTCTGCCCACGCGTTACTCAGGGTTTTTCTCAAGTGATGAGTGCAGCTGCTCAATTCTCTATTCAGCATTCCATAAGTCTCCTAAAGTCTTATAAACGGTTGTTTATCGACTTTGCAATACTTTCAGTACATGTTTGTCATCTTACAACAAGGATTATAGTGTTTGGCTTTTAGCTCGGGCTTCCGCTGCTTGGTGGCGGGGTCAAATTCTCCGGCCCAAACCAACTCCGTCATTTTAGAGGCCAAGTAGCTTTCCCCGCACATTCGCATATAGAATGTTCTCGGGGGGTTTCGGCTGTGTTTAAAAGTGGTGGCTGCGGAGTTAGTCATTAAGAAAGAGTGGAAAACAAAAGTGGAGCTTACAGGGATAATAATGCAAGGGCCACGCCAACGCCGGCTATGCACGGCCATGTGAATGGTCGATAGAGAAGAAAGGGCTCTGCTGGCAGTTTCCAACCGCTGGAGTGTGACTGCGGCTCATGGTTTGTCTCAAATTCCTCATTACCAGCGGTAGCATCAGCACTGACCGCCGTGCAAATCCCTGTTAATGAGCAGTTGGCGGTTGAGCTTTGCGTGCTGGTAAAAAGTGGATCTCCGGCTGTTGTTGCACCTGGTTGATTATGCATGGCATGACTGCCTAGATCAGAAGCAGAGATTGTGGTAGTAGCAGTGGTGTGGTAGACCACGCCAATCTCATAGTCCCTGGCCAGTTGCCCAAAATATGTTGAATTGTACTGGATGTCACCTCCACTAACCATTTTAGCAGTTGCCAGACCAAGCAAGTGGTTAAGACGGACGTCCATGTGGATGTCGTCGTAGAAAACAAAATCTGAGGGGTCCTCGCAATTGTACCCTATTTTTTGAGGAGCAATGCACGAGCCAATTGTGTTCCGAGCACCGATTGTCTCTGCAAAAGTGTTGTTGGCTGTGACCAGAAGAAATGCCTCCAAATCCAGCATCCACAGCTTTGTGTTTCTGATACTTTTCTCGTGCTCAATAAGTGTTTCTCGGAACAATGCGTTGCACTGTGCAACAAACTCGTGCAAGACATCGACGGTTGCCAGCATCCGCCATCTTGGCATAATATAGAGTGCTGGAAGATTGGTCACTACAATTCCCTTAAACTCTAATTTCCCCAATTTCTCTACCTGCGCAAATACCCTTTGGACAAGTCCCCGCGCAAGCTCTCGTTGGCTTTCCGCCCCTGTTAAATTGGTCATTTTATTAATGATATCGGTGGTTCCACTGCTGACGATGGCAATGCTGTTATGTATTCCAAGTTTGCGCCGAATCCAATCACGCTCAGCTCCACTAAACTCTACTATCTGTTTGTCCAATCCTGGAGTTGGAATATCGTGCATAGTGGTGTTGAGCCATTCGCTATCAACAGCCGAGTGCGCAACCGCATAGCTTTTAAGTTTTAAGTCAAGCGCGGTAGCCATATACTCGCCAAATGTAGGCCCATTTGTCATCCGTCCTTCATTGTATCCTATACTGCTGTCGTTGGCCAACTGCTGGAGATTTCCTGTATCTCCAAGATCATCCCCAAACATTATTATTCTTCCTGTGTCCTCTGCCATTCTGCTAACACCAGTCGCTCCAACCGTCCAAGCAAACAAGCCCAAGCTGCGCAGCAAGGTAGGCATTATCTACACACAGAGGACAACGATATATTTTTAGTTAGCTGTTGAGAGTTTGCCACAAATAAAAAAAAAAGTAGAATAAAAATACCGATTTGTCAATATCAGCTTGTGTAAATAGCCTTTGCGTTTGCTCTTTTGTTCGTGGAAAAAAAGCTAAAATCTATACTTGGTCAAATATACATATGGCAAGGCATCTTGTGTTCATTTTAACGGTTTCAGAAGCGTTTTTACTCCATATAGGTGGCGTTATAAAATTAGAATTTACACATTGCATATGTACTGCGGTGTGCGTAGCCTCACCTATTTTCAAGTTATTTTTTTACTATCCATCTACATGGCGTTAGTAGTGGTTGATCAGCGAAAGCCATGTAAGCTACACGGTAATTCTTGCTTTAATGATGCAGAAAAACAAAGGATATCGTTAAGAGTAAGAATAAACCTTGCATTTTTCTTAAATTTCAGAGGCGTAGAATTGTTACAAAAGTCACTGAAACTTTTTGCTACCTGATCTTGCAATCTGGTATCTTGTGTTATGACTAGTCTGTGCATGTTTCTCATAAATTCTACCATGACCAACGCTTTCACTCTGAAAGTTTGAGCCGCCAAGCTGTAGAGTGTATGTGTAAATCAATTGCATGGTTTTAAAGTCTTTGATAACGATGATATGAATACGGTCTCGTTGTTCTATGACAGCAAAATCTAGCTTTAGCATAGATGCGCTCTTGTCAGCTATGCGCTACAAAATTTAACTTATTTAATATCTGCGAAACTGGATCAGTCAAGGGCAAGATCAGCAAAACATACCATTGCCGCACTGATCTAATCCCGAAATCTCACGCGTGTTTGTGATCAGAAGTTGTTTTTGTGAGCCAGAGAGCTGGTGGCAGTGTGTTTTGCAACAGTACTACTTTTTTTTTTTTTTCTTTCTTTGCATTACTCTGGTTAAACTAATCCAAAGTCACTCTTGTATACATACGCGCGCCTGGCAGTGACAGAAAACGAGAATGAATGGCAGTGCCCACGTTGGTGATCCCAACAACCCGCAGATTCGCATCCGCAGCTTAGAGAAGGATTCTGTCGATTTCGTTCTTTCCAACACACAATTGAGGTACACATACACAGACATTATTATGCATGTCTTTTAATATCAATTTCCTATATCTTACTGAGTGGTTCTGGTCAGAGAAAACATGTTAATAACAACAGTTGTATTGTGCGCAGTTGAGCTATTGTTTTTTGCTTTTAAAACACCAAAGTAGCGTTGCCAACTCACTGCGACGGACGATGATAGCAGAGGTGCCGACTATGGCAATTGATCTGGTACAATTTATCGAAAACACATCTGTACTGGCAGACGAATTTATTGCGCATCGATTGGGTCTGGTGCCGTTGATAAGTCATAATGTGGACGAGTTCAAATACACACGCGACTGTACGTGTGCAGAGTACTGCAAAGAATGCTCAGTCGAGTTTACTCTGCATGTAAAATGCACAGAGCCTGGAACCCGCGTAGTTTACAGCACAGAGCTTATCAGTAGCAACAAGGATGTGGTTCCAGTTGCAGAGGGGGAGGACAGTCGGGGTATTATACTGCTTAAATTGCGCAAGGGCCAGGAGATTAATGTTCATTGCGTTGCAAAGAAAGGCGTGGCCAAGGAACATGCAAAGTGGTCGCCGTGTGCTGCGGTGGGATTTGAGTATGATCCGCACAACAAACTCAGACATCTGGATTACTGGTACGAAAAGGACATTAAGGACGAGTGGCCTCCGACCAAGAATGCCGATGAAGAGCTAGAAGACGACCCTGGTGCACCGTTTGACTACAAGGCAGAACCTACTATATTCTACTTTACTGTGGAGACTGTCGGAAGTCTTGATCCGCAGGCGGTTGTAATCAAGGCAACCCGCGTGCTGCAAGAAAAACTCGGCGCACTGCAGTTGGCGCTTGACGAGGATCAGAACAGAGACAACAATGCCAACATGGACGAGGGCGAGCCATGGGTGTAAATCAAATCACTGCCCTTTTTTTTACACCTGCTGATTTATGAAAATTTACAGTCCTTCCCAAGAACCTACATATCATCCCCACACTCGAAAACATTCTTGACGGGCATTTTCGTCATTTCTACCCAGGAAAGTGAAAGAAAGTAAAGAATGTATAATCCCAGAGATAAAGAAAATGTATATGTGGTAACCCCACATCGTTGAAAACCCGCAGGTAAGGTTTCCATAGTAAACAGCATACTTTGCACAAATATTCTACTGTCGGAACTGCTATAGGAAGATAGCCACCTACATTTCTTTGTTGTTCTCCGCATGGTAGCAGCTAAAGTTTGTTACTTTTTCTAACAATTTCCAGTAACAGTAACACAAAAGGGACAGCACAGAAGAGTGGAGTATTTGCATGGAGAGCATACTCATGAAAGATGGTTGCGGGGGGGGGGGCGAATAACGGTCACTTGGGCTGCAAGAAATGGTCCAGCTTATGACAGTTAAACATGGAACATGGGTAACCAGGAAATAACAAGTTTCTTCTGTACCTCTTTTATTTTTCCAATTACTTGTCTTGTGGGCTATTTTGCTACTTTCTTTCTTGTGTGCTACTTTTGTTCTTTTCTGGTAACAACTACAGCAGCGAGTAGTTGTTTTATTGTGCTTTTAAGTGTATTTGGCTGACCTGTATAATTTACGCAGCGATGGGAAGAAAGAAGATCAATGTAGGTTTTGAACAAAAAAAAAAAAAAAACAGCTGAATCCGTTATCCGGATAAATCTATTGTTGTTTTTAGAGTTATTCGAGTATTAATAAGGTAGTCAAAGCTCAGCATTTAATAACAAGTAGATTTCGGAAATTGAAAACTCGAGACAACGGACAGTCACATTTGGGCGTCGTCGTGCGGGTTTAATCAAAAAGGCACACCAACTGAGTATTCTGTGCAATCTTAAAGTCGCTCTAGTGATATTTGACACCAAAAATGCTAGCCATGTGGTAAGTTGCAGGCTTTAAGTTCTGTATTTTTAACAGAACTACATCGGTTAATAATGGTTGATTTACACTAAACTTGTGTCTTAAAATTAATTGTAACCAAAATATGTAGTACTCGTCATCTGGCGCACCAGATGAGATGTTTAGCAGGTATCTTAACAAACAGTTTATGACAGACGAATCAAGGGTAAGTTCAATTTAGCTGCAAATTCGACATCTGTATTATTGCATACGCAATATAGCTTCTGTTAACATCAATAAACTAATAACGCAATAATTGTATGAAGATAGAGGCGCAATGATAATGAAACAAATGACTATGGCGACGGCGGCACATACGGATTTGATAATAACGGGTCCTTTATTAGGCGCCGCCTGGCAGTTGTTAACAATTATAAGGTAACCAGCGATGGAGATAATCCTCAAAACCTTCACATAGAACACACCAAACAATATCATACTCCTTGCAAAAATAAGTCTAGCAAGTGTTTATCGACAGCAAGCACATCATCTACCGACACGCTGGACCACGGGTCACAGTTTTTACTTTCTTCGCCTTTATTGGCGCAGGCATCGCTTAATGATGTTGCGACAGGGATGCCACCAAGTAGTGCATGGTTGGCTGGAGACGGTTTTCCTGTAAGATCAGCCTCTTTGGGGGAACAGGGTCCAGATATGATGGTTACCCCAGTTGAGCCATCCTTTGCTGATTTGCATACATACAGTCAGAGTAATCACTCTGAAAATTTCCGTACACCATATCATTATAACACTGTTACGGATGGCACTGGCGGAATTATTCCTGGGCTTGGCCAGTCTATGAAAATGATGACTACAGCAGCGGATAATATCAACCCAGCGACACAAGATTTGTCGTCACTGTCGCTTCTTTCAGATACTGGTATACACGCAGTAGGCAGCGATGAATACATCAAGGAATTGGACGCTGCTCAGGAAATTCCACTTGATATCGACAATGTAAATAGCATGCTAGATATTATAAGAGCCAACATCCATTGTGATAACAGTAGTTCAATGAGCATATCTGGCAGCAGCAATTACAGCAACGACAATACAACGGGAGCGGCGGATATAAACCAATTGAAGCATGAACATATCGAATCTGAAACTAACGAGAAGCCTGAGGCCAAGCGCCCAAGGCTTCACTCATTTACAAGTTCCAACGACGCCATTGAATTCTTGTCATCATTCAGCACAGACTACTCCTCGTCTATACAAGCACAGCATCCAGATGTGCCGCTGCCAGACAAATGTGAGATTGACCAGGAATTAAATATGTCTCTAGTAGAGGGCTTTCTGTCCAGGTCTGATGTCACAGATGTACTGAAACCTTCATCATGGGGCAATGATTACATGAACAGCAATACTCACGCCCAAGGATATTCAAGTATTTCGCTTGAGAATGCTGCTGATGAAGAAGACACGACCACTGGCTTATGTGGAAACTATAGCGATGCTGACAGTGGTTACGATGATGATGATGACGAAGACGACGGCGGGTATACGGAATACGAAGACGACGATAACAATGGCCAGCGAGATTACTCGGAAAATGGGGTGTCACTACATAACTACAGTCAATGTCACAGCTTAGCCGACGATATGGACAATAATCAAATGTTTAATGTGCAGATATTGGGCCAGAATCAGCAGAGTATTGATCTACAGACACCGCCGAACATGATGCATTCACTTCAGTGCCTAGAAATTATGCCAATGGAAACCCAGGTTACCGCTAATAGCGTCAGCCAGCAGGCGTTTTACGATCAGACTATTGGAGCGACTGGGATAACTGAATCCATTTTTGATTCCGTTAACAAAACAGTGTCAATGGCAGCACCGGTTCAACGCTATGAACTAAATCCTGTCCCTAATCTACACTACTCTAATAATCTTCAGTCCACACTGGCGGATTGTAGTCAGATATCTGTTGCTGGTGCTGTTACTAACTCGACTCAACAGCAATGCAGCTTCTACTCTGATATACTCTTGTCCGCCCACAACAGCAGAGTATTCTGAAAAATAGACAATAGAGATTTATGTGTATTCTTTGATGTTATCTTTATTTTAATCTTCTTACTAGGTCGCTTTAACAATAAAATAGATAAATGAGATTCATATAACCTATATTTATTTTATTAAATATTGAGGATTATATAAAGCGCAGCTCATGTTGTGAAAGTTATCCTTTAACTCTCTCTTACCCGCAAGTTCCGGCCATGTGTCAAAAGAGTTAACAATGTCTATATCCAAGCTTCATATCTTTGCGCAGGCTAGATGTAAGGCAGATCCCAATATAGATAAAATATAAATGTGAAATATCTGCACAAAATATGTCTAAAAAGGAAGCGAAGACCTCTGCTTGTCCTTTTGTATCGCCAAATCCTACATTTTTTTTTTAAAAAAAAAAGTCCAAAATAGTACCAGAGAAATTAGCCATTGGGTGTGCCTGAGTTTTCCAGTGTTGCAATTATAGTTAACAGGAAGCACCTAACAACACAAATAGAGTAACTGCTGGTACCTACCTTCTTCCATTTTTGGATCTTATCTGGCATTTTATCCAGGTTGCTTTGTATTTCTGCACGCTTCGCTTCGTACAGGCGCTGCTGCTTGTGGCCCTTGGGCGGTTTCTTTTGCATTATCTTTTGTGGTTTAGGCGGTGGCATCCCAATAGATTCTGGTTCAATATTGTTTAGTAGACATGCCTTCCGTAACTCTGCTTGGCGGCGCAGACTGAATTTCGGAGATCTCCAGTAGCCATTCTCAAGCTTTGGTAGAAATGCAGCCTCGGGGTGCTCAACTCTGATGTTTTTCAACACTACTGCTGAAAAAGTGCGTAATGTTGCCATAGCTGTTCGAGAACTAGAAACAACACAATATTGCGTTAGATATGCAGGAAAAAAAAAGAAAAGGTGTGTAGCAATTTGGCGCATGAAAAAAGGAGCCCAGCAGTCGCAGTCTCACTCTTGCGAAAAAAAAGCTCAGCTGGCTCTTCTTTGCCTGATAACGGACAGCTGATGAAGATCAACGGTTGTGTGATCAGCGTAATCACGTGTATATGTAGTCCCAGCAGACCTGCTATCGAATGCCAACTCTCTTCTTTACAACGCAATTCCATATCGACACATTCTTAAATCAGGTTGACGATTTATTCCTACTACACGGCACTAACATAGTAGAACGCACTTGCTTCACACGCACACGCATATATACATTTACACATACAACACAAGGCGTCTGTAAGGGCGTTGCTGCGCCCTGGTAACCGCAGCATAGGCTTTCTCTTTTGTGAATTTCGCCAAACAACCTTTTTCCTTCAAATAAAAGAGCGCCAACCTAATAGGTTTTTATTGACACCAGAGGAACCTTGTATCTTTCAGGACTCTTACCTTTGCCAATTTTGTTTCCCAAGTACTTTTCTACTTTCACTATTCTACATTGCGCATACACGCTACTTTACGCTTTAGTGGGGAAGTTTGCCTTGCACTTTTCTTGCAGTTAAAGAAGCCTCTGCTTCCTGTCGCTGGGCGTTGTAGGGTGTGGGTGCATCCGATAATAAAAAAAAAAAATATAGAGGCATATTGTATGTGCCCCCCTTTTCTGACGTACTTTGCTACCTTTCACAAAGTTGTAAAATCTTAGACCATCTCCCATTCGAGCACAACAGCCTGCTGTTATTTTTTTCCCTTTAATTCTATCTTTTTATTTGACTTTTGGGCGAGCCGGGAAAAAAACGCCGCAGCTTCGAGGGGGCGGAGGGGGAGCACTATGGTTTTGCAGAGCGTTCGAGGAGCTGCCTATTTACAGAGCAACAGCCGGACTGGCCTTGGCGCAGGAAATACAGATGACACAGCAGTAGACTCGGGCGAGAGCTCCAGCAACAGAGGAATGCGGGGACGGGGTTCTCGACTAAATAGCGCAAGGAAAGCTGTTTTCCAGCCCACAGTCCGTGCGCTTCCACTTGGAATGCAGGGACAGGGGCGTACAAGCAGCGACGCTGGTCGGGGACATGTGGAGGCAAAGGCAGGGCATTCAGGGCTTGTTTTGGTTAATCGTAAGCCTACACCGACATCCACGACCATTCGACAACATAAAAGCACCGCCTCCACTATTGTGCACGGTATTGGCGATGTGTCTTCAATAGACAGCAGTCGCTCAGAGTCTGATTTTAGCGCCAGGGCGAGTACGTCGAATCCATGGGCCAGGCGCTTGCAGACACAGTCACAGCAACAGCAACAGCAGACAGTGCAGAACCCATCGAAGCTTGTATCAAGTGTGTCTCGGCGGAGTTCAGCTACCGAGACCGAGTTGGTTGGCAAAGTAAGTTTTCAGAAACCAAGCGATGCAGCTGCACCTTACACACCGGACACCTTGCAAAAGCTTGATGACAAAAAACTGGATGCCAAGACGGACGACGTTGGGCCGGAGAACAGGGTCAGCGAGTTGCGACATAAAGCTGTGGGCAATTGCGCTGACGCAATGGCTACTCTCGAAATTGCGGATGATTTGATAGAGCGCGTTGTCCCAGAGTCGCGAATAATCAATCGGCCGCAGCCTGTGCCTGGTATCAGCAAACAGTATGTGCCTACATCGATGACAACAGCAACATTGGAGAACGTTCATTCACAGCAGCAGCAGCAGCAGCAGCAGCAGCAGCAGCAGCAGCAGCAGCAGCAGGGTTCCTCGGTTAGTGTATGTGCGTCGGATATTAATGTCACAGGAGAAAATGCAATGCCATTTTTTCAGGCTTCTACAGGCGCGAAGGTATCATCCCCTGCGATGGATATAGAGCGAGCAGATGCACCATCCAGAGGGATCACTTGTGTTGATGACACAATAGCTCCCCTGCCATCACAATCAGACTCAGCCAGGGAAGCTGAGAGTTTACTTCCAGCAAACCACACTTGGGGCAGTAAAGTGCGGGCTACGGTCAACAAGTCTGCGCTCCTACCAGCCGAGCCCTCAAAGTCGCGCTGGTGGAAAGCAAGCCTATCTGGCGGCACTCGTAAGGGCGAGGCGTCATTGCATCCTGAGCCACAAAAATCAGCGGTTTCAACTTTACTGCCTTCACCGCCAGTTTCGTCCTCCCCAAAGCTAGGCGAAATGTACAGATCCGATGACGGCGAAAGTCGCAGCCAGAGTACTAAAGGCGAGCGTGGGTGTGCAAGATCCCAGCGTGGCAGTCGGCGAGCACAGGTACCAGTACCCACTGTCGTTCCGCCTGTGGTGCTTGCGCGTGCAGCGGCACGCACTTTGGAGTCGAGGACTGCTTCTGGCGCTGATCTCAGGACTGAAGTTGGACTTGCCGGCGTGTTGGATGTAAGTTCTCGGGATTCGGGGACTGTAGTTGCTACGAGCAGCGAAGATGGCAAAGCGATGGACCAAACTCCACGACTTCCAGGTGAACAAAACCGACAGCAGCTGGCAGACTACTGGCAGGCAGAGACATCTCGTGCAAAAGACACTGTCGAGACTGTTGCAAAGGAGACAGCAGTAGGAGTCAAAATGGCGCATACGTCGAATGAGGACTGCGTGTCAAAGGCAGTGGATCATAATGCCGTTGTGGAAAAGGACGCGTTATCGGCACCGCCGCAGGAAGCAGGCGCCACCTCAAAATCGAAGAAGCGAATCACTACCAATGGTGCGATGCAGCTTGGCTCTTGGCGGTCCTCAGGGTCTTTGGTCGCTTCTAAACGGCCCCAATCGCAAGGTCCGGAGCTTGCCACTGACATGCTCAATTTACCGCTTGTTGTGCAGAAAATTGAGGATAAGCCTGATGGCGTCTCAGCATTGCAAAGACGCGGAAGCAGCTCCGCTCGAGGGCTTACGCAGCCGCTGCTGCCGAGTGTTAAGCGCGAGCGAGGCCGCGCAGCTACAAGCTCAATGGCGGCGACGGCATCCAGCTGGCGAGCTGATTCAAATCGCGTAAAGGACGACAATGCCACAATGCAAAGTTCTACCGTTGATCTGTCGGCGGCCACGGTCTCGTCTGCAGCATTTTTGCCAGCCAACAATGCAGTGCTGTCCAATGGCGCGGTTATTCCACAGCTTTGGGCGAGCAACCCGGTGGAGCAGCAACCGATGACTTTGCACGGCGGAGTTTTGACCCACAACGCAGCTAGCCGAGAGAACTCAGCAACACAGGGGAGTCGACTTCAGTCTAATGGGGACGCTTACTATGCCTCGGCCATTGGTCTTCGCAACAGCGATGTGGAACGCGGCCGGTTTGCCAATCTGATGCACTTTTCGGAGCCACAGTCCCGGAGCACCAGAATAGCTTTGTCGCCACCGCTGTTGCCGCACGCAATGCTTGCTGATATTCTTGGCGAGGGTGAGCATACGAGTAGCGGCATAGGTGGTTCCCAGCTGTCATCATCTATCAGTAGAAGTGGCACAGTTGCTGCGTCGGCAGAGATTCCGGACACAAGTATTAGCACAAACACGGTAGCCAATGGTTCGCTTGTGCGTGGGAGGCGTATCAGCAGTGTTATAGGAATCCGAGCGCAAGGTGAGGCCGAGGGCACAGGAAGTAGAGGGCTCGACTATGGCTCGCGTGTGCGGAGCTCCTCGTCGCTATTTGACGCCAACAGAAGTTCGTCGCTGGCTACGGGTTCTGGCGCTGCGAAAAGCCATCTGAGATCGGGATTTGTCGACTCGGGACTGCTTATGCGTTCAGCGCAAAATGAAATTCCTAGTGCAGGTGCTGAGTTTGGATATTTGCCAGTCCACGATCCTCCGCTATCCCAGAGCCGCCCCACACAGCCTGTACAGGCGACGAGTAGCAATGGGCGCCTGTGGGACCATTCGTCGGTATTGTCTACACAAGCGACAGGGCACTCGTTGTATGCGGACAATACAGGCGGACTGATGTTTGGAGAGCCGCCGACATCGACATTTAGCGCCTTTTCATCGGGTGCGGCAATGCTGTGGCCAGAGCCCGCTACCAGACCGCTATTGTCACACGAAAACTCGCGGCCGCCATCACGCGAAGATAGCGGCGGCCAACATATCTTTGTCCAGTCTGGTCGAACACCCCGTCCTATTGGTACTCGCGGCGCATCTGGCAGCAACGGCGTCTCTGGAACACGCGATAAGCATGGGGCCACACAGACTGTCAAGAGCATTGGTCCACCTCCGCTGCCTCTACATCAGCAGCATATGTGGCAATTGCATTATCCGATGCAGCCGCACTTTCAGCCGTTTCCGCATGCTTATTCCACGCATCAGTATCAGTATCAGCATCAGCAGCTCGCACATCTGATGCCGGAGCCCGAAAACTACCATATGGCCGCATCGGCAGCATTGAATGGGTTTGGTGAAATGTCCGGTAACGGTAGTCACAGTTCGTTGTCACTGGGATTTATTGCATCGCAGCAGCAGTCCGGAACTGTCAACACAGCATCTCCGCTAGTTTACCCGTACGCATATCCCGGGGGCCACCCTATGGTTTCAGCGTACCATGCTCAGCAGCCCCAACACTATGCGCAGTATACATCGACACCATTGCCAGTTCATGAGGGCTCAATGCATATGGCGATGATGCCAGTTTATGAAGGCCATGTTGATAGTCAGTCCAGCGAACCCATGGTACAGCATCCGGCACTAACTTGTATGAATTCTCAGAGTAATAATGTCTATGCTCCGTCTGAGGGGTGGCCTGACAACCAAAGCGCGTATCTTAAGCAGCCATTACCCACTCAGCAGAAGGACGTCTATGCGGTGACTGAAATTCCAATCGAGAATGTCGCACACTCCCAGGTTTCTGTTGCAGAAACTCAACAAAGCGATAGTTATCCTTCTGCTCCCGCAGCAGAGTCAAAAGGCACATCTCCTGTGCGCAACACTACTACAGGAAATGCAATAGCAAAGCCGCAGCGAGTTAGACATCCGAAGGAGCAGAAACCGCGTGGAGGCGCAGGAAATAACTCTGAGCGGCGGCCACAGAGTAAAGCAATAGCGACAACTTCTGGTGGCAGCGATCCAAATCAGGGCGCTGAGCGTTCTGTGAGAGTCCCTGGCGGTAGACGCAGCTCGAGAGCTGATAGAGGCCGCAAACCGAGCAAGAGCAATGCTGCTGATGCTGCTGGCGAGGATAAGCCTCAGACCACCCGACGCGGCCGTGGCACACACCGCAGGTCGGGCGCTAGCAAGCAGTCTACTACTGCGGCAGTGGCATCTGGGCATGTTAAGGACTAGACATTTTGTCTAGAAGAGGCTACTTGTGCTTATTTCATTAGTCGACCTCTGCATGATATTCTGATAATTTTCATATTCCTTACTTGTTGCTTTTATTTTTTGACGTAAACAAACAAATAATAAAGATGAATATGTTTGGATACTATTCTACTCGTTGGCGCTTGGCTTGTTCGGCGTTAGGATCGTCTATGTCCATGGATTCTGACTCGGGAACTGGTGTTGCTGCTGCATCGCTTGCCGTGACCTCTGCAGGGGTTTTTTGTGCTGGGGTATTGGCGTCCCCATTGCCGGTTATATTTTGTTTACTTGGAACATCTGCAGCCACATCGTTCTGCTCGTGTTCATCCTTTGTGCTGACGTCATCCTCGTCCATTTCTTCTTCCGCAGAAGCAGCAGCATCTTCATCCTCTTCAATTTCCTGTTCTCCATCATCACCGACATCATCTCCATCGCCACCAGAGATTTTGTTTTTTGCTGCCAACTCTTTTTTCTCCTTGATTATCTTTGTGTGTGCTTCCAGCTCCTCTGATAGACGGTCAATAAAATCGGCCAAACCGACTGCTTCCAGTGCTTTTTTGACATCTACGGGCATAATTGTTTTATGTCCAGCTTCGCGAGCACAATCATTGGCTGTGGCTGCCAAATAACTGACAAATACCACTGTCGCTTTGCTTACAGCGTTGCGAGCTTCTTTTTGTATGGCAATGTTTTCTGGTAGGCTGGACTTTATCATACGTGTAAGTACAGCCTTGGGAAAATCCAGATCATCGATGCTAGTGGACATGCCTGGAAAATTTATTTCGTGTTTGTTTTGTTAAAATAGGTTATAGTTGAACGAGTAACTAACAATGAATAATGCAAAAAAAAAAATGGGTATAGAGTCAGCAACAGCTCAACACTATTTTAAATTTAATGTTACTCTTCTTTTAAAAAGGGTTGTGGGTATTCTCACGCGCTACAGTTGGTAACTAAATACTGTTAAATTCTAGTTTGGGTTTTCACACTATAAGAAAGCTATTTCCTCTCTCTCTGGTAACCAAATACTGTATTTTGCAAGAATATTGGCATTTAGAAGGATTATTCTGCCGTCATTTGGTATGGCAGTTTTGCACTATTCAGGTAGTGTGTTTGCGTGATAACCAGGGCCGTCGTTTGTGCATGAGCAGAAGTGCCGTTGGCAGTGTGGTTGGCGTTAGTTTTTGCGGTGCAAACTAATAAGCATAGCTAATTACACTCTTTTTGCGGGCGACAAGGTAAGTTACATGTATTGTATTGCATTGCTATGTTATTGCTAAAAAATCTATGCTATGTGTCTACTCAAAAACTACTACTAATGTCTTGTTGATCTGTTTCTTGGCTCTTTCTTCTTGTCCGCCAATGCAAAACTGTACTCGCAAATCGTGCTCGCTAACTTTACACACCAACCACGCATAAACTTTGTCTCTCACAACGCAAAACACAAGACCACTTGCTGCCAAAAAAAAATTACCTTGACTGACACAAATATCATTTTTTTATGCGCCAATAGTTTTCTTAAAAGCAGTATATAAGCAAGATACATCAAGAGCTACAGCTGTATCCTACAAAAATGCTTTTAGAAACTCTATTGCCGGGTTGATGTACCAGATCCTGGGACGGATTCCTGTAAAAAAGGCGAGGTGACCTCCGTGGTCAACTGTTACCAAGGCTGTCCAAGGATTAGATATGATGGCCTCAAAGGGTATCGCTTCTACAGGCACCACCGGATCATCCTTGCTATTAATCGCCAAATAAGGAGTGGCAATGCTATGTATCAACGGTGCACTTGATGATGCCTCGTAATATTCCTCACAGGTATTGTATCCGGCTGCTTTTGAAGTTAGAAGTGTGTCAAGTTGTTTAACTCTTGTTGCCTTGTTTATTGCGTTAAAGTCGAATTCTGCACTGCCTCTTTGAATCATCTCTTGATGCTGATTTGCATATTTCTTTATGGCTGCGGTAAGATTTGGCTGAAACGCCTTGTCGTTGAAAAGTGATGGCTTGTCCATCTTATTAAATGTTTTTGTTATGTCAAAGAGACAGCCTACTGTGACAGCAGCAGCGAGATTACTTTCTTTACCCTGCTCGCCGAGGTATTTGGTTAAAATATTCGCACCTATTGAAAATCCAATTGCTCCTATGGAAGCTTTAGGTGCAATGTTCTGTATATGTACGATGGTCTCTTTTAAATCGCCTGTATAATCGCCGCTAAGAAGTCGTGGCGTAGTTAGCGGTGTGCTACAGCATCCGCGATGATTGAGAACAACGACACGGAACCCTCCTTTATCATAAAGCGCCTTGACTAGACAGCGAATGTAGTACTCACCACTAGTGCTCATGCCTGCAGGAATAATAACAACAATTGGTGTGTTTGGATCAAGAACATTTAAGGGCCTCTCATTGTTTGATCTCCTATTATTGCATATTGGGCGAATTGGGTACCAGTCCAATGATACCAATCCTCCATCGTGGAGATCAAGTATATGGCGGTCGTATTTGATATTAGAGAATTGGTTTCTTTTGCGCGCTTGCATAGCCAGGTAGACTGTTTGCAGCCAGCCACTAAAAAGATAAATTGTGGGCATCATCTTTGCACCATTCTCACTTATGAGGGACGGACAGTCAGTCTCTATTGTGCTGCGTACTGTTGTTTTGTTTTTATCGCTGTGGTTACTAGCCGTGAGTTGTACCTTAAACAGCTGCTGCTTTTGCAGCCAGGCGGAAACGTCTGAAGATTTTGTAATCATTTAAAGTAGAGATGTACTCAAGCTGCTACAAGGCGTGTTTCTGTTCAAAATGAATGAAAATTATTGTGCGCCACAGACAAAATTCAATGGAGCAACTGATGGCCTTTTTATTAATTTTTAGTGAAATGACAAAGCGGGTTTTAGAAGGTAAAGTGCAAAGCGCTTTACATAAAAGACAATCATTGATAGCCTCCAGGTACATAAATTATTGCCTTTTATAGGTTTTAGCTGCTGAACTTTATCCTAATACCACTTGTTTGCAAAAAAAAAACCTGTTTTTTTATTTTAAAAAAAAGGTAGGCTTTAAAGAATAAAACCTACTCAACAAAAGAAATTTACCGGAAATGTGCGAAACAACAAAACCTGTCTCACCCTTCGTTGACAACTTAATAGTAGGTGAAAAATAATATGAGGTACAAAAAAAAAAACAAGATTGGCACTAGTAAATAAATAGTAAACAAAAATGCACACGTATGCACTACAGCAGGTTTTCCTTCAATCTTTAATATATTTACACTGCTTTGTTGACATCTGCACTAATAAAAATTACTGGAAGCAATAGATTGAGTTGTTAATATGTATCACTTCTATTCGATAATTCACTATTTTAATAAAATTCCACAGAAACTCCACAACACATTTGATCACATGTTTCTGCGTAATTATTATATTTAAGTAGGTTTCAGTTAAAGTAAATTCAATTAACGTGTATTAATAAAGATTTGCGTTTTAAAAAAAAAGCCAAACTAGAAAGTAGTGTTGCAAATGGTTTCAATAAACCCGGCAGAGTAGTGCCGTTTCAAAGAGAGAAAAGAGCGGCAGTATTGTGCCGTCAAACTAACTGAAAAGTGTAAAAACGTATTAAACTCTGAGGAGAACTTTGGAACGTCTTGGCCGTCGGTTCTCCTCATTAAATATAAAGAAATTAATGCTAATAAAAACGCTAAGTCTTCGGGGAAAGTGGTGCCACTTAGTGTGAAGCATTCACGATCCTTTGCGCAACCATTCACGTTCCTGAGTCAGCGCGTTCTCGATCCTAGAATCTGATTGAGACTGGTCTTGTGGCAAGGGGAGGTTTCTTGCCATCTCCTGCACATCCTGCGGATCCTGCGCACCGGGGGAGGGACCAACCGCACCCTGGGGGAGGGAGGGTGCAGAGGACCCCCTTCTCGGTTCTGCAACAGTAGTAATATGTTTTTTTTTAGTTGAATGTAATTAAAGTGCCAACTTATTTACTGAGGGTTTAATAACATAATGCTGAATTATGAACGCAGCGATTTTCTATTAAAAATGCTAAAAAAAGCTTACTCTATTAATAATAGATACTTTGCAAATTTTGCATGATAATTTTAGACAATTCAGTAGTTTTAAAAAAACTAGGTTGTTTAGAAGTATAACAAATACACATGTGTTTTCTCTAAGTAAATAGGGACCTTTTAAAAAATTTTACAAAAACTTTTACAGAAACATTTTTCAAACACCCCAAACATGAAAATGTTTGAGACCTTTTAAAAACATTTTACAAAAACTTTAAGCCTCCAAAACCCATATTAGTCACTTATATTGTGGTTTATATATGTATTTTTCTAACCTTTTAACCCTCAAAGCATTTTTAACACCCCCCCCTAAACCCTATACACCTGCAAACCTACTTAAACCCCCACAACCACACCCCCTTCTCTTATTAAACCCCCATATATATGCACAGCAAGCTTATTAAAACCCCTATAAATAACACACAGCAGATAAAATCACTTTTATAATGTCTAATACATCCAGTGAACTTCTTATACTCAATAAATATATTGTACTATAAAAACTCTACCATGTTATTGTATGATAGTGCTTGCACAAGTTCGAACATTAAATATAAATGTGTATGTTATTCCATTTAAATGTAACTATAAACTTTAGTGTATCATCTCATTTTACTTTTTGGTTTAATTCACGATCATTTTTTGATAGTTGTATATCCTATAACACAAGATGTTTTTGTGTGGGTGTATAGACATGTAGCAGTGCGTTTTATTTTATTTAACAAATTACCTTTATATTTACCAATATTAAACTTAAACAAAAATATGCTACAAGAGCTGCTTTAACCTCTTTATAAAGTAAAAATGTCAAATGTTAAATTTATCATGCAACATTACAAAGATGAAAGTTCTTCTTGTAGCAAAAGTTACATGTGGGTTGCAGTATATTGTATGGAAATAAATGTAATGGTTAGCTGTCAACTAGAAAAATTAAAATACTTAGAAAAAACATACAAAAAATTAAATGAATCAGCATTCTAAACACTAGAAATACTTACTTGGAGTGCTGCAACATTCTCTATACAAATTTTAACACATCACTAACTCCACCCAACCCAACACCAAGTCCTGAATAGCTTATAGAGCACCATATTTGTACCGGTTACAATGCAGAAGGGAGTTAAGTGAAGCTGGGTGTACTGCTGGGGGTTGAGTAGAGCTGGGTGCAAGAGGGTCGGTCAATTGAAGCTAATTAGAGTGCTAACCATATAAATTTGAAGAAAGAACCATGTTTTGCCCATCACAATTCAAACTGCTGCAGTAAATAAAGCTCGCCGAGAATGTGCCAGTGGATAGCTATACTAAATTAGAAGCACCAATCTAACTAATCGTTGTAAAAAAAGAGCTAAGAAAGCAAAAACAGTGAATTCAAAATACTATCAACTCTTTAGCTCAGATTCAACGAACTTGTAAAATCTTTTTGCAAAGTTCAAATCCAAAAATTGTAATTGTAAAATTTAATATTTTGCCTGTCCAAATTAGAAAATTCAACATTTTGCAAAAAGGAATCTGTTAAATTGGAGTTGGGTTAATTTCAAAATTAACCAACCTGTAAAATCTTCTGCAAAATTGAAAAAAACCTGTAAATTTGGGGGTTTTAAAAGGTCCCTGTTGATCGGAAGTTGTGTCCTTTGTTGCAGACGCGTAGAGTCGCGAAAAGCGCCAAGCCGTCTGCGCGTTTAAAATACGTACTGGAGCGCCGCCATATAACGCTAAATAGTTTTGCGAGAAACGTAGACCACGGCACTGGAGCATGGCAAGTAAAATTGGAATTCACAATAAATTAGCAAAAACAAAGTGTTGGGAAAGAAAGCAGGTTTCGCGTTCTTCAAACCCACTTTTTTACTTTTTAAACTTTCAAATTTGACATTTCTTGATCCAACGTAGCTCGAAAGCTTAAACCTTATTTCTCCTTACCTTTCCTATCACTTTTTATTATTATTATTATTTGTTTAAATAGTATATGGCAATGCGGCAGAGACACAATGTGAAGCAGGAACGGGTAGAGCGACGAGAGCAGAAACTTGTCCATAGAGCACAAAGACAAGCAGAAAAAGACAAAGTACAAGAACAAAAAGTCACAACGCTTGACACATCCACGGACGTACAAGGCGAGTATGTTCCTTCGCTCAGCGTGTTGTTCCGGATTCTCACAATAGTACGACTAAGTGGCGCGTTACTCTCTCCGATTCAAGACTGTGATGAGGTATACAACTACCTAGAACCGCTTCATTTCCTGCAATTCGGAGAAGGTAAACAGACATGGGAATACGCACCCGAGTACGCCTTGCGTTCATATGGTTATCTATTTTTGCACAAATGGGCGGTGCAGGTGTTACATGTAGTTTTTGGGTTTCGGACCAAAACGCAGGTGTTCTTTGCACTGCGGATAATGCTGGGACTGGCCAGCGCCGGTTGTGAGGCATTGATGATTCGGATGGTGGCGGAATGGGTTGATAAACGTATGGCCAACTACTTGGCGGTGGGACTGTTTGGAATGGCAGGTATGTTCCACTCGACAGTAGCTATGCTGCCTTCGTCGTTCGCCATGTGTGCGGGAATGGTCGCTTCGGCGTTTGCGATGGTACCGCCAGCTGCTGATTTACGGATACACTTACGTCGTCGGATGGTACCTGCAGTCTTGGCTTTTGTGGTTGCAACAGCAGTTGGGTGGCCGTACGCGGCACTCGTAGCGCTACCATTTGTAGCCGAAGAGCTTCTCATTAAGGCGCCCGGTGGAATCAGCAGTAGTTCGGGCGGAGGCAAATGGCGTATGCAGCGAGCGTTAGCGTTGATATGTGTAGGATGTGGATCTGGAGCAGTAATAGTAGGATGGCTTGCGGCAGTGGACTCGTACTACTACGGACGTCCTGTGGTTGCGACATGGAGTCAGATTGCGTACAATGTGCTAGGTCAGCATGGTGGTGCAGCGGCACTGTATGGTACGGAGCCATGGCACTTTTACCTGAAAAATGGTCTGCTGAATGGCAATATTGTAATGGTTTTGGCTCTTTTGGCGCTACCACTGTGGCTATCATATTATGCAATTCTGCGGCTATTAATGGTCCGGTCCGAATCGGGAGCCATGCGGGCGGTTGGACGGCTTCTGGATGCACACTGGCTGCTGCTTTTCCGCATGTTACCATTTCATTTAGTTTTGGTTGCCTTTTCTATGCTGCCACACAAGGAGGAGCGCTTTATGAGTATTGTTTATCCGCACATGTGCTTCTGTGCTGCAGCGGCACTTGGTCTGGTCCGGACACTCCTGGCGTGGATAAGATTGGAGTTCTCACGCGAAAGATTGCCTGCAAAGTCGCGTGGGCTTACGGGATTTGCTGTGCTTGGTATAGCAGGATGCCTGGGCCTGCTGCGCATGATGGCGCTGACCAAGTATTATGCGGCTCCAGTGCGTGCATTTATGGAGCTGAGTTCAGCGGGTGCCCAAACAGGCGAGAAACTGGGATTCCTACCGCTCGGACCCACTGTCAAGTCGGTTTTTGGCCAGCACAGCACGCAACAGGTGGCAGATTCTTCGCAGGGTCGCACGACATTGGTGTGTATGGGAGAGGACTGGTACTGGTTTCCATCGTCTTATTGGCTGCCTCGGTCGCATCAGCTGCAGTTTGTCACGGGACTAGGCCACATTGGCGGTCATTTGCCTGGTAACTTTATTCCAGTCCGTCAGAGCGGCTCCACGCGCGCATCCACATTGTACCCACGTCCCGAATTTAACAGCCATAATGCCTGGGAACCATCCCACGCCATGCCGCTATTCCCAGAGGCAAACTCCACGCAAAGCAGCTGCGACTATGTGGTGCACATCGAACATGGCCCAGAGTCATTTGCACAGCTGATCAGTAGTATTGATGGCAGGGACGGGCGATGGACGCGTGTAGGCGAGTGTTGGGCTGTGTTGGATGCCAGCCGATCAGGCGTGCTTGCTAGGATATTGTATCTGCCCAAGCGCGTTGCTATGCTGCTGGAAATGGTGGTTCCTAACCAACGGCAGGTGTGGGCTCAGATGTGCGTCTACAAACAAGAGCAGAAAATATGAACTTGCAGGATTTCTATGGTGTTTCCAAATTTTAGGTGCAAAAAGACGAGCGAATGATGTGATCGCTTAACAGACGGCGCACGTGCGTATTGTGCTTCACATATCGTATGGTTTTCGGGACAAGGGGAATGAATGGTGACAAAAGCCAGCGCGGGTTTTAAGCAAGAAAATTTTAGAAGAAAAAAATCTCGCGACTTTTATCCTTTCCATCATTATTTCCTTTTGTCTTCAAAACACAACAAAGGCGTCGTTTTTTCTTTCTTTCCTTGTACAAAAAAAAAAAGGCACTTTATTACTAAAAACATACGCAATCTATTTCTATACTTTTAATTTTGAGCCTATTTTTGTTTATTTTCAAGTATGGACAGGCCTGGGCTTGGAAATAACAAAGGACATTGGTTGTCGACACAAGCGCAAGAGCTGGTTGAGAATCAAAAGGTTGTTCAAGTAGATTCCGAATCAACCATAGAAGAGGCCTGCGATGCTCTTATCGAGCACAAGATTCAGTCTGTTCCGCTGTACGATTCCCGGTCGCATTCTTATGTTGGCATGTTTGATCTCCACGATTTGGCTGCTTACATTTTAGCCAAGCGCGAGACCAGGGGAGATCGGACACGCTCCTCTTCAATAGGTTCAGACAGCGGCAACAGCAGCCCGCTTGTGCGGAAGGTAACTGGTGGCGGCCGGAATATAGGCGGGGATATGGTCAGCAAGATATCTGATCTTTCGCATATGAATCCCTTTTATTCCGTAGTCCCAGAGACAACTGTTGCGCAGGCTACTCAGGTTTTTGCAAAGGGTGCCCACAGAGTTGCTGTCATGCAGGACGAAAGGACTATCAGAGGCATTCTGTCGCAAGCAAGAGTTGTGCGCTATTTCTTTGAGCGCGCAGCATCCGCAGATGGTGCCACTGAGAGCGAGCAGCAGCTGTTGGATTCGACTTTAGAAACCCTAAAGCTAGTCAGCAGGGACGTGGTCTGTGCGACTGCAGATATGCCAGTTGTTCGGGCTCTGAGCTTGTTGGAGAGCTGGCATATTTCGTCTATTGCTATTGTGGATGAGAAGCGGAGATTAGTAGGGAATATGTCCTTGGCAGATGTCAAGTATTTAGCCCGCGAAAGGCAATTAGTACGGGGTACGTGTATGGAATTGGTCAGAGCATCAAGGTTTTTGCAGGGCGTACAGGACGGGAAGGACAAAGCTGCCGTGTTTTCCGTCAGACCCCAGGCTACTTTGAGATATGTGCTGGCCAAGCTTATTGCCACTGGTGCTCATCGCATTTGGATTACGGAACCGGGTGCTCATGCAGAGCCAATTACTACCACTCCTGTTGGTGACACCCTTGTACCGCCCTGCGCAGGCGGGAGGAGAGCGTCAGTTAGCAGCACCTCCTCGCAGACCGTGGGCGTGGCTCCTCCGAGCTATGCTGGCGCTTTTGGTGATGTTGTTTGTGGAGTGGTTAGTCTAACGGATATTCTTAGACTTTTGGCTGAAAACGCCCCCAAACCCCCCGCGGATCCAGAATACAACTATGCCTCAATGGACTGACTCCAACCATCCCTGTTTATCTCCCAAATTTAAACTCTATTTCCTTTTTCTTTGTTTACTTGATCAATATTTACAATATTACTTGTCACTTTAATGTCTATTAAATAGAAATTTCGAGGTTTACTCTTATAAAAGCTTCAAAGTAGCCAATCTCCATAAACTAAACCGTGGCAATTTCTTAAACATGTTCCTACTCAAGCTCGACATTTATAGCCATTAATATACTGCATTGTCCATGTTTATGCGCAATCTCACCATGAAACGAAAATATAGATTATTTATCAAGTAATCGTGAGTGATAATTACAATTTACCCTGCTCCTTCAAGTAAGTACATTTATTGTAAGATTGTAAACCACTTTTTGATCCAAGTTGTGTAGAGAACAAATTCCAGTTATATGGCGGCGTGTTCGATTGTACGTATGATATCAACTGCTCCGTTTCGTTATGAGTCCACTTATTTTGGTAAATGTGCTTTTTTGCTTTTCTATGAAAATATCTGAGTAGAACCGAAGGTAAATCAAGCTCCTCTGCTAGTCTTTGGACAGAAGTTGTATCTGCTGATAGTTGATTTACAACATTTGTTTTGCCTGCTTTCTCCAGTCGAGCTTTATATACCGGATGAGACGCGGCATATGATGCAATCCTCGACATATATGTATTTTTGCTTCCACTGGTCAACCTCCCAACAATAAAAGGTGCCAGCTTCTTAAAAGGCATCGTCTCAGCATGTTTATCTAAAAGACGTCTTATAAGCTGCTTGTTCTCATCCGATATTGGAGAATACAATTTTTGGTTAATCTTATTGCGGTAAAAAGCACTAACCTTATTTTCATGGAGATTTGGGGATAACTGTCTGGAGATATCCTTGAACTTCATTCCCTGGCTCCGAAGCTCAGCAATTCTTGCGCTTATCTTATCAGTCCATTCAATTTCTCCACGTAACAACATTGCCATATGTATACAATCATTGATATCCACCCACATGTAGTTGGATACAGCGCGATAATTAACCGGTGTTGGTGATGGGTAGTTTGCTTTAATAAACCCAGTCATTTTGTTTGCAGTGTCCCATGAAAATGTGTCTGGGTCGTAGATCCACCTGGTCTTCCCAACATCAAACTGGCAAATCTCCAGACACTCGCGCTCACTTAATCCCACTGCCTGGCTCGCCTGTGCCCAGTCAATCTCAGACCGCTGCTCATACTGCCTTCGTGCTTCTGCATTTGTCGCATCTGTGTATCTCAATAAACGATTATTATTTTCTCGATTTAAAATGGGATACATTAACCGGCATGCATTAATTTCACGCCCAAGCTCTTTGCTAATATGCGCCCAGTCAATTGTCCTAGAATCGGAAGCAGATACCAGAACCATCAATCGCGTTTTATCAGCAGAGCTCCATTGGCTGCGGTGTAAATTTAGCCGTCCTGTTTGTTCTATATAACATATAATGAAGTCTCCACCATAAAAACATTAGCCATGCAATATATGCAGCTGTTGCTGTCCAAGTAAAAAAAAAACACATGCAATAGAAATCCTGCGTGTACTTACCTGATTTTCTCAACCTCTGCATCATATTAGCGCAATTGGCTATAAGTTTAGTACCAACTAGTCTTGAAGCTTTTGATGAACCAATTCCATTTTTAATACATTTGCGTAAAATTTCGACTTCGTCTTCAGTCCATGCGGGAGTAGTAATATGCAGTTGCGCACATTTTCTCCAAAGGTTTTGTGCTTGATTTGCTGTGATCCTCATCTCCACTCCAATACGTACCCAGTCCTCGCCATGTGTTTCCACCAGCCTTCTCATCTTCGCCTCATTGTGTTTGCTGGGTTTTAGATAAAGCTCATTGCGTGTACTTGAGACCTTTGTCATAACCTTTATTTTAGGCTTATCAGCAAACTCGGCAGTGGCAACCTTTATCGCCAATCTTATGCTACCGGGCTTATAATGCTCTTTTAAAATCTCCCGAATGCGAGTGGTTTCCGATTCAGTCCATTTGATCCCATTATCCTTAGCTGCAGCTTGTGATAATTTGCGACTGGATCGCGTATATGAACAACAGAGTACCTTCCAACTATTCCAGAAAGGGTATTTTAAGTGAATATCTTTCCATCTCATACCATTGTCACGACACTGCTTGATTGCCTCGTGTAACTCAGCAGTCACCTTAGGACGATTAAACAAGGAGTTGATAGAAATGCAGTCATCATGTCTGACGTTCATATAGACGCTGGCTAGTCGCAGATTATCGCTTGTAATAGAATCAAGGTGCTTTACTATAAATGACCTTATCATCTCAATATCCTCAACTGGCCAGTCTGTGATCTTTGGTCGCGACCTTGCGACAATTGTAGAAAAAGAGGTGTCATAGAGCGCAAGGCATTGTTTGAGTGGTTTTCCAAACTCGTTAGCCACAGTTTCCCAGTCACAGCGACCACGATCCTTGTCGTATAGCTGTTCAGCACGTTGTGTAACACGCATAGACAGTTCCTTCTGCGCACGGATCCTCGCATCATCCTGTGCCAGAATTTGCTTTATAGAGTTAATGGTCATACGATACTGTGCAGCCAATATGTACCATGGAATAGTCATATTTTCCTTCTGATATGTGCGGATCTCATAAATAAGTTTTTGCTGTTGATCTGAAGTTGTGTCCTTTGTTGCAGACGCGTAGAGTCGCGAAAAGCGCCAAGCCGTCTGCGCGTTTAAAAGACGTACTGGAGCGCCGCCATACAACGCTAAATAGTTTTGCGAAAAACGTAAACCGCGGCACTGGAGCATGGCAAGTAAAATTGGAAATCACAATAAATTAGCAAAAACAAAGTGTTGGGTAAGAAAGAAAGGTACTCAGTAGCTTTTGTTGTGGCAATTACAAAAATCACATACAAATAATCTGTTGATCTGTGGCGTTTGTTTTATGTTCTTTAAAAGGTCTAAGAATCGTAAGTTGAGCAGTGTTATTCTTAATTCGAGGTAATAGCGAGTATCCTCAATGTTGCTGTTATAAAGTCCTTGTCTTTGGGCTGTTTATTGCTTTTCTTGTGGGGCTTTGCGGATTGCTACGTCTGATCAATGAAGAATACTATATTTCCATGTAAATGCTCCAGATTTCCCCTCTTTTTGCGCAAGCTAAATAGGACGTGCCAAAAGTCTAGAACAATAGTAGAACAATAGCAAAATTAGGATCAATTTCTTAATTACAATAAAAATTAAGAAATATAGTAGGCTTGGAAAAGTCTAAAAAAAAAGAATTTTAACTGATGGAAAGTATAATTTACAATGCGATACATAGAAGTTAATAATTAATTGTTTTAAAGACGACAAAGGTTTCATTGTTCCTAACAAATAAAAGAAACCTTTATAGGGAAGAAAACTTTTACTACTCGGAACCGAACCATTCACACAACCAAGTGAGCTGAGCCAGACCACAAAGGAGAGATGGTAATTTATTAATAATTATATAAAAGCATATTGTATAACTTAAAAAAGTAAAGCATGGATGCATGTAAAGAAGTAAGGCAACACGTTTTTTTGTGGGAAGGTTTTGTTTTTACTGAAAGGCAAATAACGTTATTTTTGATTGCCAGCTAGTAAAATAAAAAATGTAGTAGATTTTACATTTTACCTTTTCGAATTGTATAAATAAAAAGTGCAGCACTCAGCTCACAAAATTTTTAAAGCATTTCCTGTAGTTTATTTATTTGGATTTAAATCGCTTCTAACATTATACACGTTTTATACTAACCACATTTTTATTCTGCTTACAATCAGTTTTTATATATTAAATTTAATCAAAACACTACTAAAGCAATATGTTATTCAACAATACGCTTTCACCGTTTAAATTATTGGCTATGTATATATTGGCTTTAATTGTACTGTCAATAAAAAATGCAGCAGCACTTGCTATTATATAATGGAGTTTGATATATGGTCAAGTCCATGATAATAAACCACATGAATCTGAAACAAAGGCATTGTGCAAGCCAATAATGCAAACTAGTATTTATAGTTGGAATTTTTAACGATAAAATAAATGCATTAATTTATATTAAGCTTTATATTACACTTGCAGTAGGGTTTAAAAGCTTAATTATTAGCAACTGGCTTATGTATATCTCTCATATGCTTAATCGGCTTTTGACCACATGCTTTAATGACAGCGTGGTTGAGAGAAACTGTTTTAACAGAAAAATACATTTCAACCACACTGGTATCATTGCCTGGTATTACACAAAACAATTGATAATTATATCTTTAACAAATTTATTGCAGTGTTGTTTAACTAAGCGGGAATGTTGTTTATAAAAGTACTAACAATGGACTATCACCAGCTTTTAAAAACATTACACTTGTTTAAAATTGTAAGATTAAATTATATTTTACAAAATAAGGCCATTCGCACAGAAAAATGCTTGAGCAGGTAATATATTGTAAATAGAATTCTAAATATCTAACTTTTGATGTATACACCTAGGTTGTTAAGAAAACAGCAAGGTTGCACTTGCATTTATTACACTCTTTAAGGGAGTTTTTTTCTAGACTTTTAAACCTATTTTATTTATTTTGGTTGTAAAGCTTAATTCAAGTATTAATTTTTCACTGGCATTGTTTTGTATCTATATATTTTTGCTTTGCTTGCAGTGTACAAAATATACTAGTAGTTGTTATGCTTATTTAGTTTTTTTACAGAAAGATTGAATTACATAAAAGCTGTTTGGTAGTAACAACAAACACTAGCGCATTTTGTGCAGACATATTATTTTGCTTTATATAACTACAAAAATTCTACTTACATTTTTAATCTGCAAAGCATTTTAATGCAATTTATTGTTATTTTTGAGTTGAAAGTTTTAGGCATAAACTTCTTGCTAAAAAAAAATAGAAAATAGTAAAAATGGTTTTTACTAATGTAAACCTTTTTATATGATATAATATAAACATGTTAGAAACAATGTCAGTCAAAAACCACTTTTATAGTTTTAGTCCTATAATGCTTTGCTGGTGGGGGGTTTTTTGTACTATTTGCAATGCAGAATTAAAAAAATAAAATAAAAGAATCTACTAGAATTTCTTACAAGGTGAAAACAATTGCATACATAGCAGTTTATTATAAAATCCAAATGTGCTACAATTTTATTCTTAGACATAACACAAGCGCAGTTTGACTACCGGTCAACCAAGGTATTTTAAAAATGTAGTTTAAAAACGCTCATGTAAGCCGCATGCGTTTGGTCATCTGGACATTAGCAATAGTTTGTTTTGATTTTCTTTCAGTTTTTGCAAAATACACTTATATAGCCCAGAAATATGCGAGTTGAAAATTAAACTGAGAGGTGTTTATAAAGAAATGCGCAACACAAAGGAGTATTTTTATTGCAGAAAAAAGCAGTTTCTATTTGATTGTCGACTATGACGTTGTCGGGCATTGGTAAAAAAAAAAAAGACAGCAATAAGTTTATGTATAAAAAATATAATAATGGCCGAACGGCATTGAATTATATAAAGAGAATGCTCCTACCACCACCTCAAGATTTAAAAAAATACTTTGTTACACATCTTGTTCCTATAAGCATTTTTTGACAAACACTATTTCTATTTTTCGTTTCTACCACACGTGGTGTTTGCAGCTTAACAGTTTATTTTATCAAAAAAAAAAAAAAAGCACCAAATCACTACAAAATAATGTTTTTCCATCGGGTGTTTGTATTAATGGGATTTTTGGCTTTGACCATGATGGCGTTTGGCGTTTCTACTGATGAAGATAAAGAGTTCACAGTTGGAGCAAAGTGCTCAGTCAACGGCAAACTTTCCTGTGTGAAGCCTTCAGGTAAGGGAGAAGCTTTCTACACGTGTGTCAATGGTAAAACGGTCAAGAAACAGTGTGGCCATGGTCATGTATGCACTAGTACTTCTAACGGTATTATCTGCGATTATCCAGATCATCCTGTTTCGTGGTGACAAATCCCACTTTGAGATATACAATAGCCAATAAGTCTGTGGTCTAGCACCTATTTAAGCGGCTTTTCTGGCAAACCTTTTTTCATTTAGTTTTTTTTTTCTTCTGAAATCATTTTTGAGTTAATCGAATAATCCTTGTTTGTTTTGATTTCCATCCGTCTTTTTTTAAAAAGTACATTTACTTTAGCTAGCCTTAGAATAGGTATCTTAAAATTTAAAGTGTAAAAAACCCGTGTAAAGAATGCACAACACAAACGCGATTTTTTTATTATTTAAATGTCAACAATAAATTTGTTGATCGTTAGCGGAGAAATTTTACAGAAATATATGCATTAAAATTTTAATAGTTAAGCTTCATTATTTTTTTATATAAAAAGAGAACACTCTAACCATCATCTTAAAATTTAAAGGGTACTTTGCAACACACCCTGTTTGTATGAGCAAGTTTTTCAAACATTATTTTCACTTTTGCTTTTTTGCCACACTTGTTTTTTGCGTGCCAATAGTTTATTTAAACTAAAAAACTACCAGATCACTGCAAAGAAATATGTTCTTCCATCGGGTGTTCGCATTGATGGGTGTTTTGTCCATGGCCACGATGGTGCTTGGTGCGCCTGTTGATGAAGATAAGGAATTTACAGTAGGTGCAAGTTGCTCAGTTAACGGCAAACTTTCCTGTGTAGATTATTCAGGTTACGGAAAAGCTTTCTACACGTGCGTCAATGGTAGAACAATCAAGAGAGAGTGCGGTGGAGGACAATTATGTTACAATACCTCCCACGGAATTGTTTGTGACTATCCAACAAGCACAGGTAACTAACTGTCATGCCTAATAATGGACACGCAATAGCTAATCAGCCAGCGTTTTAAGCCACATTTAAGCTGATTTCTCTAGCAAACCTTATCTCATTTGCAATTGTTCTCTAAACCATTTTGCAAGAGTTTGGTTAATAAACAATTCAAATTTACCTTAGAATCTGTAGTGTGGTTACTTGTTGAAAAGTTTAAGTTTTTTACTTAAAAACTGGTTAAAGAATTATCGCTTCCGTAGAATTTTTTTGTTATAATGTAAAAAACCGTCCCACAACATATAGTATAGGCATTATAGAAACAATGCCAGCTGCTAAACCACGTTTCATAGCATCAATTTTTTAATGTTTTGCTGTCGTGTTTTGTTCCCCTAAGATAAATGCAGTGGAAAATTTAAAATACAAAGGAAGAGCGATCCACAAAAAAAATTACTTTTACAAAGATAAATACTTTTGTAGGCATTGCACTTTTAAATGAGAAAAATGCACACGTGTTATGCTTTTATATTCGGAAACAACAAAATGATTTTTGTTAAGCTTTTAAAATGCTATTCACATTTACTTTAGCTAGTCTTAAACTAAACATCTCAGAAAGTAAAGTATGTGAGGTGCGTATAAAGAAATGTGCAACACAAAGGCATATGCTTTTATTGCAGAAAAAACTGTTTCTATTTGAATGTCAACTATGACGTTGCCGAGTGTCGGTAAAAAAATTGACATCAATGAGTTTACTTATTAAAAATCTAGTAATAGCCAAACGGCATTGATTTATATAAAGAGAATGCTCCAACCACCACCTCAAGATTTAAAAAATATCTTGCAAATCATCTTGTTTCCTATAAGCATTCTTTGTCAAACATTTATTCTGCCTTTTTTTTCAGCTTTACACGGTGTTTGCAGCTCAACAGTTTATTTATATCAAAATCCGCTAAATCGCCACAAATAAATATGGTTTTCCATCGGGTATTCGCATTAATGGGAATTTTGGCTATGGCCATGATGGTGCTTGGCGCTGCTGCTGATGAAGATAAGGAGATCACAGTTGGGGCAAGATGCTCAGTCAACGGCAAACTTTCTTGTGCGGGACCTTCAGGTGTTGCAAGGGCTTTCTACACGTGTGTCAATGGTACAACGGTCAAGAAACAGTGTGGCGTTGGCCATGTGTGCACTAGTACTTCTAACGGTATTATCTGCGATTATCCAGATCATGCTAGTAAACCCCCATCTGGTGGAATGTGACTGCCTGACTCGGCTCAGTTTAACTCAAGGCTTTCATGTGTTATACTGCTTCGTAGTTTTTCTTTAAAGATTTTCATCTAGTTGAATATTTAATAAAAACCTCCTTGCTTTCCGATACAAACTAAATTCATATACATACTGTTTTGTGATAACGAAAGCCCACTTTGAGGCACTTACTGGCCGATCAGTCTGCGATTAGGCATCTATTTAAGCGGGTTTTCTAACGAACTTTTTTTTTTTTTTCTCTTTTAGTTTTCTCGGAAATCATTTTTGAGTTACTTGAATATCCCTTAGTCATATTGGCCTCAAATTTATTTTTGGTTGTATACAGCTTGGTGAATAGTTGCTGTGTATGGATTTCCAATTTAACGATCCACAAACATGTTTTAATAGCTGGATATAATGTTGTGTTAAAGAAATATCGCGCACAAAAATTTGTAAAATAGGGGATTTAGAAAAGAAAATTATAAAAAGAACTGTTTTACATAAGAATGCAAGTAGATTTGTCAGCCAACTGATTAGCACCATCTTCAGAGTCCGAAGCACCGCCAGCTCTTGCACCATTAGCGATTTTTACAGAGTTGACAAAAACCTGGTCAATGTTGAGGTTCTCCTTCGCTGAAGTTTCGATATACGGACAGGCAAAAGACTTTGCAACCTTTTCAGCCTCAGACTTTGAAATTTGGCGTTCATTACTCAAATCGCTTTTATTCCCAACAAGTACCATTGCAACAGTCTCAGTGCCTGACATGTCGAGAATCTTGTCGCGAATAACCTGGGCAATCTCAAAACTCTTCCGAAAGGTCACCGAAAAAGCTATCACGTAGACATCTGCAGCTCCAACGTAAGATGAATCCAAAAGCGATGTCTCATCCTATCCAATAAATAAAAGTAATAATTGATTTTAAAATAAATCGGAAAAATGGCATTTTCAGAGTTAACATATTCTTTTAGTAGCATGTGGTTTTAGAGGTGATTATACACTAAAAGCATTATTGATTATCAAGGGATTCAATAGAACGCAACTTACCTGACCAGCAGTATCAATGATGCTCAGATTGTATTCAACTTTTCCAACGGCAACCTTCTTATTATAGGTGTTCTTGACAGTGGGTTGATATCTGTCAGTAAACTCATTTCCAAGAAAACGCTGAATTGCCGTGCTCTTCCCTAAAAACAACAAGAAACAGAAAGTTAACAAACAAGGCATTAGTACCTGTCGAAACTTTAAAAAAAAATTTAGTCAATTCGTGCTTCAAAAAAGAAAATAGAGTAGAAAATAGAGTTTTAGAAAACTTACCAACACCAATGCCGCCCAAAACAACGACGTTTCTGTCCAACAAATTGGTCATATCAAACCACAAAAAACCAGACGCCTGTTTTAACTTCCACAAACGCAATATAACCGCCTAAAATAAACAAAAAAAAAAAAAAAAAAAAACTCCCTATAAAGCTCGAGTATAAAAAAAATCCCAAATATGGCAAAGCAGAAAAATAGGAACTTGTATGGTTTAAAAAAAGGGTAGAATGAGTGAAGGAATTATAGCAAGGAAAAAATACAGAAGAATTGGGAGAAAAAAACGCGTAAAAGAAATATAGTCGTTTCTTTTATATACTCTTATGTGTACTGAGAATAATATATGATAGCAGCTGAAGGCAAGAGTAAAAGAATTCGCTTTAAAAAAAATGCACAAAAGTAGTGAAAGGAAAAAAAAAAGAAACGGGTAGCTTGGAAATATTTAAAAAAAGGAAAAATTTTATTTTCTAACTCGGAGAAAAGAGCAAGTGAAGAAGGGGAGATGGAAAAAGGGGTCTTTCTTGAATGAAGGGTTTTAGAGGACGCTGGAAACCAGGTGACTGTGCCTAAAGAACCTTTAAAAGAGGGTGAGAGAAAAGAAAATGACACGCGCTACCTTGGCATTTTTTCTTCCTATGCAGAGAAATCGGCGCGATAAGGATACTCGTAGGTGGGGGAGACATGCGCAAAGGGCAGCCCAGCCAAGTGGTTGGCGGACCAGCGACGGCGGGGGTCGGTAGCAAAACACTTTTTACAAAAGTCCAGGCCTGCGTCGGTCAGATCGTCGGGGATGGACGGAGCCTCGCCACGGCCGAGCTTAAAAAACACCTGAGGCTCCTGCAGGTCGTCCCAGGGCTGGCGTCCGGACCACATCTGCACGACGACACAGCCAAAGGCCCAAATGTCCGCGGCTGCGGAGTATTCAGACGAGCGCACAACCTCAGGCGCCATGAACGGCACGGTGCCAAGCATGCGGGAGGGAGCGGGTTTGGCGGGTTTGGCGGGATCAGCAGGTGTGACGGATTTAGCAGGATCGGCAGGTATGGCGCGGACCTCTTCGACCAAACGCTCGCGGTCGGCCTTGCGGGAGATGCCAAAGTCTGATATTTTGCAGGTTCCGGTCTCGTCGACAAGTATGTTTGCGCCTTTGATATCGCGGTGGACGATGGCGCAGGCGTGCAGGTATGCAAGACCGCGGGCGATCTGGGCGACAAATGAGTGAACGGTGGGCTCGTGGAGTGGGCCGTGCTGCTGAACCAGTGACTGCACGGTGCCTCCAGCAACATATTCCAGAAACATGCTCATGACTCCGCCAGCAACCTCAAAGCCCAGCAGCTGAACAATGTTCTCGTGGTCCAAATCCCGCAGCACCGCCACTTCCGTGTACATCATCTGTGCTGCCGCCAGCTGCTGCGCCCGCTGCCGCGCGTCCTCTGCTTCTGCAGCCCTCACGCGTCGCGCCACGCGGATCTGCTTAACTGCAATGACCTCACCAGTGCCGGCATTGATCGCCACATGCACGTGTCCAAACGATCCACGGCCAATAAGCTTGCCTTTGATCCACTGAAACCGCACACCACCCGGGCCAATGCCGTACTTGGCAAACAGAGCACGCACCGCGTCCCCAACGGAGCTGCCCTGCGCTTGGGCGGCGTCCTCCGGCTGGCCAACAGCAACACCGTCCTCTGATTGGCCGACACCCATGCACTGCAGAGCGCGGTCTTGGGCAAACTGTGCGCGGGTGCTGCCAGCGCCGCTGCCGTCGTTGCAGCGCATGGCTGCCTCGACAATGGCCTTTTCCGCCTGCGGGTTGGGCTCAGGTTTGCGCAGCAGTGACAGCGCACGCCGGACAATCTCGTCAGTGGAGCTTGTGGCATCGAGCGGAGGGGGCACGTGCGGCTGGGGTGGTGGCTTAGCAGGAACATGCAGATGTGGAGACCCGAATGTGCGTGGGCGCCGACGCCGCCGCCGTCGCGGACTGTGAGGCGCCTGCAGGTGAATCTCCTCTGGAATGCAGCCCCAGAGCTTGGTGGACTTGCGCCGTACCACTGCTGCAGGTCGTAGCTCGGGATCGTCTGAGTGGAGCTGTAGCGAGCCGTTGGATGCGCTGAGCTCGTCAGCCGGCGCAGCTGGCTCGAAAGTCGGGACTGTTGCTTCCGGCTCAGGCGGCGGCTGATTCTGGCGACGGCGCCAGCGCGTCTCCTGCACCAGCATGCGCACGCTCTTGCGCCGTCCAACTCCAATATCACGTGGTGGTTGCGGTGTAGGGCCAGCGTGACTGGGTGACTCAGTGTCCGGCTGTCCCGACGGCGGTGGCGGCGCCGGGCGTGTGTCGTCAAGGATAATGTGAAACTCATGGCTGGGTAGCAACCCGGCGGCAACAGGCACGGGCTGCACAATACGCCGATCAAGGTCGTGTCCGGGAAAGTACTCGTCCAGCTGCTCGCCAATAGCGTCGGCCGTCGGCCGCTCTGCCACTCGCCCTGCTGCTGACGGCCGCCTCTGCAAAAGCGTGGCGCGCATGCCGCGGGTAAAGCGCAGGGTAGCAGAGTGGAAATGGTCTTCGGCCGAGTCGCCATCGCTCTGGTGAGCGTTTTCTACAGGGTTCTGCTGTGGGGACTGCTGCCCTTGCTCCGCGCACAGTACCTGTCCTGGCTCCTGTCGCAAACCCTCCCGGGGTTCTGGCGCCGCGGCTGCCACAGGTTCCGTGCGTAGAACCGAGACAGGCTGCTCAGTGTGATTACGGGCAGCAGGGTTGGGCACCACAAACTCGCTGTTAAAGAACATCAACGTCCATGAATCGGCGTTGCAGGCGGCAGGTGTGTCGCTGGCGCTGCCGCAGCTGCTGGCACTGGTAGTAGCAGCAGCTGCATCACGTGCAGTTACAAACGAGCTAGGTGACGTCGCCTCAGCGTCAGTGCTGCCCAGCGGTGACAGCGATCCGGCCACGCTGCGCGGCGAAGGGACAGCAGAAGCCAGAACTGCGGTAGAAGCCAAGGCTGCAGCAGGCGACATGCCTGCCATAGGTAACGAAACAGATGGTGCCTGCGGAGATGGTACTTTTCCCGCCGGTGTAGCAGCTGCGGCGCTGCTGCTGCCACTGCTGCCGCTTTCCACCATGCTGAACGGACGATCTACGGCGGCCGCGGAGCGCGCAACCGGCGATTCAATGTCACTAGTGGTACCGGCGCGGTAGCGGGAACGGCGCAGGGCGCGACGCGACGCAAGCGTGGCGGCAGATAGGACTTCGTATTCGTCGCCGTCCACCGCCGGAACTACTGGAGCCGCTGGCGCAGGCCGCTGGCGAAACGGCACGCGCCAGCGGCGGCCCATTGTTGACGGCGACGAACTCTTTTTGCCATCGGATGATGGGGCTGCATCATTTGAGGGGGCGGCGCGCAAACTGGCCAGATCGGTTACCACGCGCAGCCCCGCGGGCGGCGGTGGCAGTTGTGACGGCTGCGGCAGCTGTGGAGCGCTTATTGGTGGCAATGCCTGGTGCTGCTGCTGCTGCTGCTGCCTCGTGCGCTGCCCAAAACCAAACAGCCCCGAAAACCGTCCTGTATGACGCTCGGCTGGCGCTGTTGCGTCCTGCTGCTGCTGCCGCCGCTGGTGCAGCTCAATGGCTTCGGCAATGCGCGCCGCGTCCGGCGTTTGCGGCCGCCGCCCACGTGACGCTGCCACCTTCCGCGCTACGTCCGTTTTGATCGACGACAAAAGTGTCGCCGCCGTCCGGTCAAACTCTGCCCCGTACGACACCACGTGCCGCATACCCGTAACCCTGAACGTCGGTGATGTCTGCGCCAACCCATCAGCTCCCTCTGACGTCGCCTCGTACAAGTTACCAACTGGTGACGCGCCGCTTATCTGCTCCGCACATGGCTCACCAATCCGTTCGGCGTTGGTCTTTTCAACCTTCTCAGTATCAGAATCTTCAACCTCCTCCGCGTCGAACACTGTCAGACCCTTCCCGATCTCCTCAGCGTCAGACTCTTCAATCTCTTCTGCATCAAATACTATCAGACTTTTTCTACTGTCATCCGCACCAGAATCTTCGATCTCCTCTGCATCTAATATTGCCACTTCCTCTGCGTCAAATACTGCTACTTCATCAGCGTCAAAAACCGCCGGTACATCGCTGATCGACGAGGCGTTTCCGATCAAGTCAAAATGGTCGTCGTCGCTGAGAGCTTCGCCCAAATCGCTGGCAATGCTTTTGGCATCAAACACTGTCGCAGGTTGCGCGCGGTGCTCGGCGGATGAGCGCGGACGAGCTGTGTTGAAATCGTCGCGCAAAACCGGAAACGACTCAAGAACCAGAGGCATCGACGGCGTGCGTAGATGGCTGAGCCGCGACTGTCGTCGGCTTGGTGCTGCCAGGTCTCCCATGGGGTCTGCCGCAAAGGCCTGCTGCAGCGCAAAAGAATGGTCAAGCTGACCCGCCTGACTTGCCTGGCTAAGCTGACTCGCTTGGCTCGGCGACGTGCTGCAGCTAAGCATCCCTGGAAGCACGTTGACGACAGACAGCGGTGTGATAATCGAGTCACCCGTATCGCATGGAGATGTGCGCAACTCGTTGAACAATGCTGCCGTGTTAATCGCCGGCAGCACAATGCTGCGACTCGTGCTGCCTGTCACCGCAATTGGACGCCGCTGAGATGTCTCTGGCGACTCGTTACCCGAGCTGCTACCACCACCGTCTGTTGAGTCGTCCAGATCGTCTGGAAGATTGGCAATATGGTAGTTGCCAGGCTGCAGCGCGCTAAGCACCGGCGAAATCGAAGTGCGCCGTCGCTCTCCGCGGCCCTGCGCCGCTGCATCGCTCATTCCATTGTGCGGCTTTATCACTGGCTGGTAGCGCCCTGAGTCTGTTGTTGTGGCGACGAGTGGCTGCCGCAGCCGGGCATTGGCTGCCGTAGCGTAGGGCGATATACGTGCCTGGGATCCGAGTCCCCGGTACGCGCCGGCGTTGGTTGGCGAGGTAAAAGAGCCGACGGTCGCAGTGCCGTGCGCGTAGTATGCCGAGTGCGGCTGATTTCCGCCGTGGTACCGCGCCGGCTGCTGAGTTGTGTTGGCTACTGCTGCGGTGGGCATAGGCATCCCGTCGCTGTGCGCCACACGTGTTGCACCTTGCGGATCGTTTGTCCGTTGCGTTGCATCATCTTGCACCTCAACCACTGCGCTGCGTCTGCGCGGCAGTCCTGTAAGAATTGCTGTATCGTAAACCGGGCGCTGCCGCGCAGACTTCCATGGCATTTGAGCGGGACGCACAAACGGCAGTTCGTCCTTTTCAACGTGTGCGCTGTTGCGATCGCGGTACGTTAGGGAACCAGTGGCATACCGTACCGACCGGTCTGCAGGAGCTGCTGTCTGTGCGTCGCGGTGCGCCGTCTGCAATGCTGCTGCCGTACGCGTCGTCCAGCTGCGCGTTGCACCGTCTGCCGATTGCGCATGTGGAGTGACCGTGCTCGGTCCAGACTCTGCCGTCCTGCGCGCCATCCCCGTGTTGATAGATGCCAGCGCCGGCTCGTGCTCCTGCCCGCCAAGTATTGCGGTGACATCCTCCCGCACATGCGTAGGCTGCGGGTCATCGTGCCGCTGCGACCACGATGGGCGCAGTGGTCGCAACGGTCGCAGCGGCTGTCCGAGGATCTGTGAGTTGGTTTCAGTTGCCGGGGAATGCGCTCGTCGCCGTGAGTCGGCTGCTGCCGCTGCTGCTTCTGCTGCTGCTGGGTGGAATGTGTGTGCTATCCTCACGGTCCCGGTCATGTGACTGCGATTAGCGGGGGTGGCGCTGGCAACGTTGAGCCGGTAGATTGCAGCGTTGAGCTGAATCAGATCCTGCATTGTCACGCCTGGTATTTTCATCCCGCGCATGTCCTCCAGACGCAGCGTGTAGAAACGATATCCCTCAATTCCATGCTCTACTCTTTTCATCCAGTAAAGCGCTGATTAGCAGCACATTTGCAGTATATCATTGGCAGTACTTTCACATCATACACATATACTTACGCTGAAACGCTGGTATAAACTTTGTGAAACCGTTTTTTTGCGCCCATTGCACCACTGAGTCTCGCGACCACGGCAAAGGGTTTCCTGCTGCGTCTACCGGAATGTTCGCCGACGACAGGCTGACTGTCTGTGCCTTTGCTGCCACCGTCTGCGCTGTCTGTTGATGTCGCGACGGAAACGTGGCTGCTGTGCCAATTGCACCCCCATTTCCAATGACATTACTGTTGTAGTTGTCTTTGTGACCAAATGTCCCCTTGCTGCTGTCGTTATATGCAAATGACACTTTGTTGTTGTTTGTTGAACCTGCTGGTGCTTCTCGCCTATCCACCCTTCCATCCATTGAATTGAGAAACAGAAACAGTAAGCTTGAAATGCCCTTACAAAGTTTGACTTATAAAGTGAAATATATATTTTTTTGTTTATGTTTGGTTGTGGTAAAATGTACACAAAATATACCACGTATCAAGGAACGCAGAAGAAGTAGAAAAGAGCTGAACCGTAAGGTTAAAGTACAAAAGTCACTCTTTTTCCCCTGAGAGCTCTTTCCCTTTAGTCGGATCTTTAATCCTATTGGCCCTTGATCTGATCACTTAATTATTGGAGTGACACGGGTGATACTTTTTTTCTCCTGCTATGAACAATAGGTTAAAAAAAATATTTTTTTTTTGTGCTTTCTATTCTATTTATCATTTTATTTCTTTCGTTGCTGCTTTTGTGTGTGTGTGTGTGTGTGTGAGGCCAGTTTTATTTTTTTCTTCAAACCACTTTTTTCTTTCTTATAGCTGTTTGCTTTTAATATAGGGTGTATCGATGGCACCCGTTGAGGTCATAGTTACGGCCAGTGCTGCTGCATCGCTTACTGCCGCGACTGTATCCGCATTGAAAGAGTCAGATCATGGATTTAACATGCTGCTGTCTGATGCTATTGGATACGTGTCGCTGGTGTGCTGGGTGGTGGTGATGTTTCCGCAAATATACCTCAACTACCAGCGGAAGAGCGGCGAGGGCGTCAGTCTGACAATGATGGTAGCGTGGGTTATCGGTGACATTCTCAATATCACTGGGGCGCTGATGCAGAGTATGGTCATGTCTACTATCCTTATTGGAACTTACTATCTGTTTGTTGACTTGACGCTTCTTGCCCAGACCATCTACTATCGCCTGGCGTATAACGCACACAGCCTCGTTTCCAAGGACTCTTCTCTGGGAAATACGACCAGCAGCTCGCACGTTGCTCGCGATGATGAGGATGAGCATGGCTTTAGACAAACACAGCGTTCAGATTCGTCCAATGATCGAATACTGCACCAGCCCTCAGCTGATTATGCTTCTATTGCCAGTGCGGCTGCTTCTGACGACAACACTGGAAACCCGTCGTGTGACCGTCAGGGCCTTGTTTCTGATGCATTAACACAGGATATGCATGTGTCTCCGCGGCATCAGACGAGCCAATTGGCAACTATTTTGGCTGTATTTTTCTCGTTATTGTCTGTTGCGATGCTGGCGACAATGCTCATTGCGCTGCTGCTGCCATCCTTCCATGACAGCAATGACGACAAGGGACAGCTGCCGTCGTTTCCCGATACTCCGACCCCTGAGCCAAACCCTGAGCCAAACCCTGCGCCGCTTTCAGAGCTTGCCGCCCAGGCTATGGGCGTGGCCTCTGCTGTGGTATATATAATGGCATATGTGCCGCAGGTTTTACAAAACTATCGTCGCAAAAGCTGCGAGGGTTTGTCTATGTGGCTGTTTCTGCTGTCTCTGGTCGGTAATACCACCTACACCCTTGCAATCATGGTAGTCTCCCTGCAACCACATTACCTTGCTCCTTATGTTCCCTGGATCCTGGGGTCCCTGATTCCATGTCTGATCCAGGCCATTGTGCTCTATCAGTTCTACATTTATGCATAATAGCATGTCTCAGTTGCTCTCTTCATTTTCTCTACTTTACCCATCATTCATATATTTATTTATTCTTAACATGCCATATCGGAGCGAGACTAGAAACTGCTGGTAAATGGGGTTTTATAACAAAATGAGAAAAGTAGCTTTTCCATGGCTTATAATTCAACGGCCGCCGCGCTTGTGCGAGCCCACGTATATTGCTCCTCCGGCGCTATCAATCCGGTAGTTTTCATCAATGATCCAGCCACTGGGTATAACATACTGGCGATAGTAGTTGCTACACTGATACCCAACTCTGTGTGGAATGTAAGTAGAAAACAACCCCCACTTGTCTCCGCATCCAAATTCGCTGGCCACCGAGAGAAATATATTCCGCTCTTCCTCCGTCCAATCCCCCGTCCACTGCTCGACACCAGGCTCTGTGTGGCGGTAGAAATACGCATTCGGGTTTTTCTTCAGCAGCTTTGACGCGACGTACTTGGCTATTGATTGCCCGCTGGGCACCGCCCGCTTGGTAAGCCGCTTTCCTGTTCCCAGTGGGTCCTTAAATGTAAATTTTCCACCGCCTTGGCTCTCCCAGGCCTCAGCTGCGTTTGACCTGAGCCCCAAACGTGCCATTGTTTCCGGCTCCACCCATCCACTATAATGCCCGGTCACCCGGATCGCTGTCTTGATCACTGAATCAGAAAAATGTATTTCAGCAGGCGCTAGCACTCCACTGACATCTCCTGTCTCTACTACGTGCTGCTCAGCTGCTGTCGTGGGCTCTGCACTCTCGCCACGCAATCGCTTTGACCGGCGTGCTGGCTCTGTTACTGCCGAACGTCGGGTTCTTATCTGGTCGTCCCTCCACTCGTCTGTATCCTCTTCAGTTTCTTGTCTGGCTCTGGTGCTTGGACGCTTTCTCTTTGACCTGTCAAGCACTATTTTACACGTGGCTGTGGCGACCCTTTCCTCGAATACATTGATTGCATTGTCACCGATCAAGTTTAGCGACAATAAGAGCTCTCGGTTCTCTCGGATGGTCTCCAATCGCTGTTGCTCGTATTCTGATATCTGCGCCTTGGCCATCGTCGTTGTTTTTGAATGCCAAATGCAGCTGTTGGTAATATACAAACTGGTACAGGTCTGAAATGCCTAAACAACGCGTACGGAAAGGCAGAGAAAGAAACAATAGGAAATAAGTTAAGGTAAATAACTGCACTGCCGTTGAAATTTCTTGTATCAAAAGGGCGCGGGATTCTGGGATTCTGGGATCACTGGGATCACTGGGAGATTACCTGTCACAAGTTCCGAGTCAGTGAGAAAAGCCGTCAGGAGCCCCTTTTAGCTTCACTTTTCCGCCTACCCCTTTCCATTTCGCCGGTTTAGGATAGTCGGGGAGCTTTTGCGCCGTTCCGCTGAATACCTCTATTTGTAGATGGTGGAGGGGCCGGCCGAGCTTACGGCAATCCTTTTATCTGTGCAACCGCCAAACAGCAAATTAGCCAGCAATTGGTGCAACAGAACGCGATCTTTTCCGGGCGGCTATCCTGAATCCAAGCTTCTCTTATCTTGCTTCTCTTCCTCTCTTTTTTCCTTACCTCATCTATTTAAGAACCCCTTTGTTTTCGATGAACTCTGCTCTTGTGTCAATAGTCATTGCGTTTGTTGTCGTACGCCTTCTATCATCAATTATTTTCCCAACTATGTCGAAAAATGCAAAGCAGCTCTCACTCGACGATATTCTCGTCATCTCCAAGAGCGGCAAACTCAACAAATCCCCAATTACCATTGTTGATGTGCGCAGCCCAGAAGAGTTTTCCTCCGGACATATCAAAAATGCTCACAATGTACCTGTTCAGGAGCTCCAGGGTGCGTTGAAACTATCATCCGATGACTTTAAGAAAAAATATCACTTCAAACTTCCACCTGCCAATGGCGAAACCGGTCTTGCTGTTTACTGTATGAGCGGAAAGCGAGCTGGTCTGGCCACTAATCATCTTGCTGAAGCCAAGTATCTTAAAAATCTTTACGCTTACCTTCCTGGATGGAGCGAGTTTTCCCACAAAGCAACCGCTGCTGACATTGCGACTACCAAATGATTCTTTGTTTTATGCTTAGTTTGTATAACTTTAATAAAACAATATTCGAATAATATTATATTCAGGTGCGGCAATAATAAATACAAGTTATAGAATATTTCGCAGCAATGTAAGGTAGTACGGATGCTTAAAAAATAAGCAAGACTTATATAAATCAACAAAAAGTTTTACCACATCTTATATGCATTTTCCTTCACAAAAAAATAACACCTCCAACCTGAACAACTTTCGCGTTTGCCCCATCGCATCAAGTAATCTCCTAAAAATAACAAAAAAAAGAGGTCTCACCGAGATTCGAACTCGGGTTACCGGAATCAGAATCCGATGTGATAACCAGCTACACTATGAAACCAGACCTAAAATTTTCAATTTACTAATATTCAGAAATAAACATACTAGTTTGATTGCTTTGCGTTTTTTTATCTGAATAATCTACGAGCAACTATTAAGTAGCCATGTTCACCATCTATGTATAATAAAATAGCTGCTTTAGCCGTTGTTTACAGCAAAATCAATGTAGTGCTGTAGCCACCACAGCCACAGGGAATATTTGCGTGCATGGCAATTGCTGTGGCTGGCCAGTATTACCCTGCAGAAACACCAGCCGCAACGGCAAGGCAGATCCCTACCCTGCCTCTTTTCATATCTTCTAATAACCATGCCTTCTGGTTTCTGTTTCTGCGCTATTT
>KZ303521.1:31888-43291 GCA_002705745.1 Coemansia reversa NRRL 1564 | reverse complement strand
GGGTGAGTCGGTGGGCTTGTAACGCTGAGGGGGGAGGGAGTGAAGGTGGGGATCGGAACAGCTTGATAAAAATACATTAATCCACTAAAGAAAAAAAACCAAAACAGTGCGCATAAAATAGACCAGTGGTGTAATGAATGTTAAGAAACTACCAAAATACGGCTAACTACAGCCACAGATGGTTCAGAAGCTGTTTGCCACAGCTGCGCTGTTGCTGGTTTTGTATTGTTTGCTTTTTTCTGTAAAATATCTTCTATTATTTCAGACCAGCATTTCTATTCTTCTCTCGTCGAAGCGCACAGTTCAATTGTCAATGACAACAATCGGACTGTTTAGGTTTCTGTTTACGATTTTGTATGGTCCATCAAGTTTGTTTACAGAAATCGGGCGATTGGTGACAGAAAGCTAGCAGAGAGCAACTAATTGAACAGAAGCAAATAGAACCTTATACTCGCCACACTGGTATGCTTGTTCCCTCTGTTGACACATTGAAACAATATGCGTTACGCAGAAATTAGCAGCAGGGACAGATGAAAAGACTGGCGATCCATAGTCCGGATCATCCTTGGTTGATCAAAGCAAACTGCCAAAAAGTCTGGATTTTTTAAATCCAGCTAATGTTACCAATTGCGTGGAAAAAAATGTTGCATCTGCCTAATACGGAATGTTCCAAAGATAGGCATGGTTTTTTCGACAACAGAGCTACAACAAAAATATACCCAATCTGGAAATAGAGATTGGGCGCACTGTGTGGATTCAGAAGTGAAATTTGGTAGGCTCACTGTGGAGAAAGGGGCTTGTAAACTGATAAATAAGTTTATGGTGCTCTGTCTCCACTTTATAACTTTTAAAATTAAGCGCAATAGTCTATTTTGGTTTAACTATTTATACAATTTAGAAGGTAAAATGCAAAATTTACTAACAGTTCTTTATTTTTACTAGTTAGCAATTAAAAACGACGTCATTTGCCTTTCAGTTGAGACGAAACCTTTTTCGCAAAAACCCCTGTGTTGCGGTAGTTCTTTGCACGCACCCATGCTCTACTTTTTGAGCTATAAAATAGACTTTATATAATTACTAAATATTAAATATTAAATATATGTACTCATTAATAATTTTTTATTTTAAAAAAATTATTTGGACTTATTCTGAACTAATTGTATTTTCTAATTTTGTTCTAAATTTCGAGCATTGAAACTGCAATTCTGTTGTTGTTTTAAATGTTTGGCACGTATTATTTATCTTGCGCTAGAAGAGGGGAAATCTGGATCATTTTCAACATGATAATATAGTATTTCTCATTGATCAGCCGTAGCAGCCCTCCAAGCTCCACAAAAAGCAATAATAAAATTCAAAGGCAAGGACCTTACAACAGCAACATTGGGGATAAACACCACTTCCTTAAATTAAGAATAACACTGCTTAGCTTATGTTTTTTAGACTTCTTTAAAGAGTCCCACAAAACAAACGACACAGATCAACAGATTATTTGTATGTGATTTTTGTAATCGACGCAACAAAAGCTACTGAGTACCTTTCTTTCTTCCCAACACTTTGATTTTGCTAACTTATTGTGAATTCCAATTTTACTTGCCATGCTCCAGTGCCGCGGTTTACGTTTTTCGCAAAACTGTTTAGCTTTATATGGCGGCGCTCCAGCACGTCTTTTAAACGCGCAGACGGCTTGGCGCTTTTCGCGACTCTACGCGTCTGCAACAAAGGACACAACTTCCGATCAACAGCAAAGACTTATTTATGAGATCCGCACATATCAGAAGGAAAATGTGACTATTCCGTGGTACATGTTGGCTGCACAGTATCGTATGACCATCGACTCTATAAAGCAAATTCTGGGACAGGATGATACGAGGATCCGTGAGCAGAAGGAACTTTCTGTGCGTGTTACACAACGTGCTGAACAGTTATACGACAAGGATCGTGGTCGCTGTGACTGGGAAGCTGTGGCTAACGAGTTTGAAAAACCACTCATGCAATGCCTCGCGCTCTATGACGCCGCTTTGTCCACAATTGTCGCAAGGTCGCGACCTAACATCACAGACTGGCCAGTCGAGGATGTTGAGGTGATAAAGTCATTTGTGGCAAAGCACCTTGATTCTATTACAAGCGATAATCTGCGACTAGCCAGCATTTATATGAACGTCACACACGATGACTGCATTTCTATTAATTTCTTATTTGGTCGTCCTAAGATGACAGCTGATCTACACGAAGCAATCAAGCAGTGTCGTGAAGATGGTATGAGATGGAAAGATATTCACGTAAAATACCCTTTCTGGCGTAGTTGGCAGACACTGTGTTTTTCATATACGCGATTTGGTCGCAAATTGCCGCATAAGGCAGCTAGGGATGTTCAGATCAAATGGACTAAATCGGAAACCACTCGCATTCAGGAGATTTTAAAAGAGCATTATAAGCCTGGCAACATAAGATTGGCAATACAGGTCGCCACTGCCGAGTTTGCTTATAAACCTAAAATAAAGGTTAAGGGAAAAATTATTAGGACACACAAGAAACTTTATCTAAAACCCAGCAAGCAAAATGAGGCGAAGATGAGAAGGCTGGTGGAAACGCATGGCGAGGACTGGATACGTATTGGAGCGGAGATGAGAATCACAACAAATCAAGCACAAAAACTTTGGAAGAAATGTGCGCAACTGCATAGTGCTACTTCCGCATGGACTGAAGACGAAGTCGAAATTTTACGCAAATGTATTAAAAATGGAATTGGACCAGCAGAAGCTTCAAGGCTAGTTGGTACTAAACGTATATGCAATTGCGCTAATATGATGAATACATTGAGAAAATCAGGTAAGTATACGCAACATTTCCATCGCATGTGTTTCTTACTTGGGCAACAACAGCTGCATATATTGCATGGCTAATGGTTTTATGGTGGTGACTTCATTATATGTTATATAGAACAAACAGGACGGTTAAATGTGCACGGCCGCCAGTGGAGCTCTGTCGATAAAACGCGATTGATGGTTTTAGTATCTGCTTTCGATCATAAGGCAGTTGACTGGGCGCATATTAGCAAGGAGCTTGGGCGTGAAATCAAAGCATGCAAGTCTCAGCATGTCATTTTAAATCGAGAAAATAATAATCGTTTATTGAGATACACAGATGCGACAAATGCAGAAGCACGAAGGCAATATGAGCAGCGGTCTGGGATTGATTGGGCACAGGTGAGCCAGACAGTGGGATTGAGTGAGCGTGAGTGTCTGGAGATTTGTCAGTTTGATGTGGGGAAGACCAGGTGGACTTACGACCCAGACACATTTTCATGGGACACTGCAAACAAAATGACTGGGTTTATTAAAGCAAACTACCCACCACCAACGCCGGTTAATTATCGCGCAGTATCCAACTACATGTGGGTGGATATCAATGACTGTGCTTATATGGCAATGTTGTTACGTGGCGAAGTTGAATGGACTGATAAGATAATTGCAAGAGTTGCTAAGCTTCGGAGCCAAGGAATGAAGTTCAAGGATATCTCTAAACAAATATCCCCAAATCTCCTTGCAAAAAGGGTTGGTAATGTTTACCACAATAATATTCTTCAAAAATTGTATTCTCCAATATCAGATGAGGACAAGCAGTTTATAAAACGTCTTTTAGATGAACATGCTGAGACGATGCCTTATGAGAAGCTGGCAGCTTTTATTGCTGGGAGGTTTACCAGTGAAAACAAACATCCAAATATGTCGAGGATTTCATTATATGCCATGTGTCATCCAGTATATAAAGCTCGACTGGAGAAAGCAGGCAAAACAAATGTTATGAATCAATTATCAGCCGGTACAACTTCTGTCAAAAAATTAGCAGAGGAGCTTGATCTACCTTCGGTTCTACTCAGAAATTTGCATAGGAAAGCAAAAAAGCGCACATACCCTATTAAGTGGACTCATGACGAAACGGAGCAGTTGATATTATACGTACAATCAAACACGCTGCCATATAATTGGAAGTTGTTCTCTGCACAGCTTGGAACGAAAAATGGTCGACAATCTTACTTTAAATGGCTTCAATTGAAAAAGAAGGGTCAACTGTAATTATCATTTACTATTGCTTGATAAATAATCTACATTTATTTGTTACAGATTTTACACAAACACAGAAATTGCTGTATATAAATCTCTTATTTTACTTGTTTTGGCACCCCCAACAACTTGCGGCTTTTATTTTGGTGCTCTTTGAAATTAATTTCTGCGTCTGTCTGTTTAAACAAAATTAAATCTGGGAAGCTTGCAATTTTGTAAACAACATAAAGCTTTTATAGCCATAGGCGGATATATGCTATGCGTGGATATGATGCTTGACATGTAGATGACACCGTTTTTTTCACATTACTTTTGACATTACCTGCCCAATCCAGATCTACACACATCTAATCACCGCTATCCACGTGACCATATCTGGCTGGCTGTAGGCGATAAAGCTAAACAAACAGCTATTTTTCTCCTCCCTATACACATTTGTTCACTTCTGCTTTTTGCTTTCTCATTTTCCTTTTGTTTTCTTCTAATGATATTCGAGTAATTTGGACACGGAAATTTGCTTTAAACATTTACTATTATATATTCGTTGAGCTTCCTGAACCACAGCAGTTATTTTCGCAGACGGCACAGCATTATTACTACTTACACATTTGCAAATTGGGCTCTATACCCCAAATCACTTGGCTCCTTAATTCGCACGTGGATTTGCTCAACCCAATACACTGCATTTAGCTCTACTCAACCCCTGTACTGAACCCAGCGCCATTCGCTCTCTCCCCTGCAATTCACCCTGCTTAATCTAACCCCCACACTGTATCTAGCACAAATATGGACCTCTGTAAGTAGCTCTGGGTGTAGTGTTGGGTGAATTTAAGTGTAGCCTTGTGGTTTTTGTAGAAGTAGATGTGGTGCTAGACGTTGGTATTTCACATGTGCTCAGCTTGTATGTATATTTCTAATTATTTCTCCTGCCTTGTATTTCTTTAATTATCAGGTAAACACAGTCATCTGTCATATCGTTTGCGGTGTAATATATTATAATCTACATAAAAATGATGACACGTTCAGTAAGTATATCCTATAATGCCGCAGGATATATTAAACATTTTAACGACATTTGCTTTATACTAAAAAAAATGGTACTTCTACTTATGATAGAGTTTATATAAAAGGTAGCCATATGTTGTACATGGGAGGTTGATAAGCTGATGAATAGTGCTTAAATTATATCTCTAAAGTTTTTCATGTAGCTGGTTTAACATCTTGCAATAGTAGCTTTAATATTTCATGCTGAGGTAGCTTTATAAAGAGTTAAAGCAGCTGTAGCAGCTTTTATTTAGATCTTTAAGTTTATTATGAGTAACTTTTAAAATAACTTGGTAAATAACATGTAACACATTGCTAGATGTAACTGTGCTTATAGAAAACATAGATTTGTTTTGTGGTCGCTATAGAAACACTGGGTAAAACACTGGGTAAAACACTGGGTACAACCAACAAGAAAAAAGTAGTCTGTCAGGGTCCACAACTGACATTAGATGTATTATAGAGCATATGTATCATATAAACAAATTAACAACTCTCTATAAAAGCCGCGTTTATATATTTATAACAAAAAAATAAAAGACAACTAATTACTAATAAAGTTGTATCAGACATTAATGTTGCAGTCAGAGATGTAAATACATGAGAACATGGTAGGCACATCAACTACATCAAATTAGATATATTGAAATAGCATATGCAAAATAAAGACATTATGATTTGGGATCCTACACTTATACTAAGTGATAAGTCATTTGAGATCTGTAGCAAAAATAATCACAGATAAGAACTTAAGGTCAAGCATTTGTAGCAATATAAAAGCACACCAAGACGCAATGGGTGATGCAGAGGCAACACAGGCATTATGATGCATTAACAAGGCAGAGCTTCTGTGGTAATGTGCATTTGCCTAACCTAAGAGAAAATGCTAGATGCATTGCATTTTATGAAAACCTAGTTACTTCTGCTATGTATATTGTTTGCAGAAGTATAGTAGACCTGCTAGGTGTGCTTGTGGGGGTTGAATAGTCTGCTGGGTGTGTTTGCAGGGGGGTTGAGTGGTTTGCTAGGTGTGTTTGAGGGGGTTAAAAGTAAATAGAAATTAAGCAACCATAAGAGTGTGTATATGCGTCATAAAACTAGCAGAAGTAGTTGTATTTAAAGTTAGATAAGCTAAGTTGAAAAATATAATATTAAAATACATGTATCAGCAGGCCAGTGCGACGGAACAAAAGAAGAATTTGTTTTTACAGTTGTCATAAGTAATTTTATGGGGATGCTAAACTCTATCCAAGGGAAAAAGTTGACGTCACCCCAATATGCATCACGTGCATCTCTAATCTGTGCTAATTTACTAAATCCGATTGGGCAGGTAATGTCAAAAGTAATGCGAAAAAAACGGTGTCCATGTAGATACAACTAAACAGAGAAAAATATTATTGGTGTACCAACTGGTGCCTTTAAAGAAAAATCATTTTATTTTATATGTAGGCACATTTACTTTGCAAAACAATACATTTGGCCACTTGATCTAAGGATTTGGCTGTTTGATGAGCTAGATGTGTTTATTTGATAAATGTAACAATAGCTTACAGTTTAATTTACAGTAATATTCTGTTATTATTGTCAGTTGTTGATATTGCTAATTACTTTACGGTTTATTTCGATAGTTTTCTATAAAGATTAGTTGTAGTATTTGTTTATTGTAAAGATCAGCTTTCCTAGAGCGCTTGCGCAAAATGAAATTTCTGGTTAAGTGCATAAACATATCAATTTAACAACTAGCAGATCTATATATATTTTTAATATTTAATAGCATGCTTTAATGTTTATAATTGGACAATGTGCATTGTTTTAATTACAGGCAGGCGGCTGCCAGAACGTTGCAAAGGTCTTTTATAGAGAGATTAAGCGCTTTTATACGCTAACCTAGCACATCTTTTATACAAGCATCTGTATTCTGGATATTTTAGGAAACTTGAAAATGGGTAGCAGTTATTGACTAGTGATGTTTATGTTGTTGTATATTCTTTAAAGTCGGCAACAAACAGCAGAAATCAAATAATTTGAGGGATCAGCTACCACATGGGAGATTAAGCGTGGCACATTCCTTCCAAGGGAAAATGCTTGTTAGTGTGGTTCCGTAATTCCTTCTCTCCATTTCCTCTGTTTTTTTTTTTTTTTTGTTATTTTCAAGTGACACCATATTCCAAACAAAGAGGGTGATTCAATGCAGCGCATTCTGCCTGCGCGGGTAGTTTCTGGCGTAGTTTTGAAGCACTCTTTACTTTCTGCAGAAAACAGCACTAAAAGGGCTTTCTTGGTGGTAGTGGACGGCAGGTGGCAGCGACAAGTCCATACAACACGATTTCAGTATGAAAGCGATACACCACCGAGCAACACTTTGTGGCCAACTGCGGAGAGTGTTATTTTACAGAGAATCAGCAGCACCAGTACGCACCCGTCACTTGCAATTTTAAAGGCGAAAGACGGGAAAACGCTTACAAAAGCTGATCGAGGGGAACCGCCGAGGGATAGGAATGAGAAATCAGTGGCAAAGGATGACAATACAGTGGCTTCTGGTGCAGATGGTGAAGAACGCTCAGGCGAGAGTATGACAGTGTCAGGCATAATCAACAGCGTTCGAGAATCCAGAGGTGCTAAACATACACCGCCCGAAGGCGAACGCGGAAAAGGGCAGGACGAAAGCAATGGCGTAAGCAGCGGTCGCGGTCGAGGGATTAAGAGTAAAAGCAGCGAGGCCTTTGCGGGGGACTCTGCCCTTGGCGAATATCACATTCCATACTGTCTGTTCAATACAAACAGCTTAGTTAACCAGTTGATGGACGCAGGGCTTACTCTTAATCAAGCGACGTTAATAATGACGCTTGTGAAGTACAGGGTATACGAGACTATGGAGCAGCTAAAGTCTAACATGCTGACAAAGAGCGACTTGGAAAACGATGCATACTTATTCCGAGCTGCACTGCAAGAGCTGCGCACTGAGACGCAGATGATCCGCAAAAACGACCAAGCAATTCTTGAATCCCAAGCAGCAGCCATCAACCGTGATATCGAGTCGCTGGCCCAGCGGCTTAACGACGAGATAGCCAATCTGAGATCTGACATTCAGATTGAGCTAAACAATCACAAACACGACAGCAGCCACGAGATGAAAAACCTGGACATGGAACTGCATGCATTGGCGAGTAAGTACCAGGTCGTTATGGGCGAGATGAAGACAGACATTGAAGCGGTAAAGCTGGAGTCCATTCGCAGAGGGCTGTTAGCAGCGGTGATTACTACCCTGTCACTGCTTGCAATAATCTGGGGCCCTGAGCTGCTACACGAGCTTAATATGCAACGCAAGGGCAAAGGGGACCATACAGGCGAGTCTGTAAACAATGCAGGGTCGGCTGATTCTGATTTGGATAATCAGCGGTCTCATGATCCGGCCTCATCAACTGTCACTGGCGATAGCAGAGGTGGATATGGCAAACCAGGAAGGGCTGGTTCCTTTGAATATGGCGGGCTGGGCGGAATTATTTTGCCACAATCCTCGCCCACATCGTATAGTCCAAGCCGGGGACGTTTGCTGTTTCCGGCTGACAACAACGGTGCGAGTGGATACAGCGGGGCAGATGAGTCTGGCTCGAACGATCGAGGGCCAAGGTACCGCAACCACAGTCATCTGAACATTCAGTACGACCCAACAATTTCCGCAGCGGAGGGTCATTTCGGATATTCACAGCAACCACCAAGTGGCACCGACGTAAGTAAGTCTGACAACTATGATGACTGGTTCGACTCTTATTTCTACCCGCCTCAAGATATTGCTGAGCACCGGGCACGCAGTGGGACATCAGCGTCACTTATGGACTCGGATCCGACTTTTGATTCGGCGCACTGGAGAAGTTCTGGTCGCGCAGACAAGACCAAAACATCGGAAGTTGGTAATAACGGCTCCAAGCCATTATCACAAAATGATTTGGCTACAAACCATCATCAACCCGCTACAAGTCCTACGTCAGATTTGAGTGGTTCGAATAACAGTCTCTCGCAAGCAAATGGCCAGAGACTGATCCACATTCCGCTTCATTTTCAGAACTCCGAGCCACCTGATCCACAACACCGCCAAAAGGGCGATGGTCCTGCCGAAGACTAAATTTTGTTTTGGAATTTTCTCATTTGTTATTAATATCACGCGAGCAAAAACCAACTACGAAAATAAATCTAGTTTATGGCCAAAAGAAGATCACGATCCACATCAAGATTAACATCCTCTTCGCGGACCGGCTCAAGATCGGACCGTTTAGCCAGCTCCTGGTACCGCTTGGCCATGCTTGACTCACTGCGCTCATTTGAGCGGTCTTCAAGCGACTTGAGCGCCTCCAAAGTAATTCTGGGAGGATTGATCGCCAGCGTTTCCTCGCTTACAACAAGGGCGCGCCGCCAGGCTTCCTCCGTATTAACCAAGCAACAAGCCTCAATTAGTGCTCCGTAAGCCGAGGCGTCCTGGTCAATTTCATAGTATGGGTAAAGCGCAAATACACGGAATGCGTCGTCGAGCAACTGATCTGCCTTGGACAGCAATGCTTCTGACTCTTCTCCCTTGCTTTCCTTGGCCAACGCGTATGTTTCTGCCGAGTAAGATCCCAAGAACTTTATAAAATATGCCAGCGTTTGCTTTGCTGGCATTTGACGGTACTTCCATCTGTCCATTAGCATGGTGATAAAAGGCTCGGGATGCTGGAGCCTCACGCACGCCTTTGCCCACAGATACGTGGTTGCTGGGACAATTGGTAGGAGTTTTATACGCCATTGCTCGGTCAGGCGGAATGCCATATCCAACTCCTCCTTCGACGTGGCATTAAGTAAAATTAAATGCAGCATTCGTTTCTTTGGTTTCCACTCAGAACTTGACTCCATCCTCTGAATCGTCGCCACAAACAGCTTCCACAGTTCTGGCCGCACATTTTTTGGATGATCGCTGAAACTCAGCTCGCCGAGTCGTGTACTTATCGGCCCATCTTTTATCTCGATCTCCTTGGGTTGCATCGAAGTGGGTATAATCACTTTTGTGCTGTTGTAACGAACAAACAGCCGCGAAGAAGCAACTGATACTACTTTTTCTCTACCAATCCCAAGTGCAGTGCGTGCGGCCGCGACACCAAATCCGCCAATCCGAAACGCTGTTTTTGCCGACTGCATTTACTGGAATAAAGAAAATGTAGAACCAAATGCTATCAATAAATACAGTCAGTAAGAGAGTTGATTATCAACAGTAGACACGATTTGAAAGCTTTGAAAGGCATTTGAAGAGAAAGTTTTTCCAGGGGTGGTGGTCTACGGTGTGGAACGACGGGCTCATCGGACTATCCTTGATTAACGTAGATTCTTCTAAATCCGATTACGCGCTCCCCAGTGTTGATAAACTTGGTGCACGTAGATGCAGAAACCGCCAATGGCCTTGTATACAAAGACATACAAGCAATGGTTTTGTGGTTGTTTCGGTTGTCCCAGAGTTTCCGGTGCTGCCCATGTCGCCGGTGCACAAGTCTGCTCCAAAGCTGTTTGCCGCTAAAAAGTAGTGTTGTATTTGCTTGTTGCACTCTTTCTACATGTGGATTACTCTTCCTTTTTTGCTGTGTCACCATTTATCTTTTTTATTATTATCCATATGCGAGCGCATTTTCCATGTTTATCATTTTTTTTCTGCGACAATTTTCATATTCAAAACGCATATCAATATTTTTATTTTCTACTATAATATTTATTACACCTTTTCTCTGCCATTTACCGAATAGGGCTAATCTGTTTTAATATTATTCTTTATTCTCGCATTTTGCTACTTAATATGCATGCAAGTACTTTTATTTTGACTAACTAATCACCGCGACTAACATGTTGCAATTCTAAACTATAAGTTGGATGGCACTACTTATTCCAAAATAACATTGACAAATAGATAGAAAACATATTATCTAAATAGTACATATTTCTTGTTTAAAAATAACAACTCTTGTTACTACTAAACAGCATCGGTTATTAAAGGTGCAGTATAATTACTACAGGCCATCTGATCTTCCAATTCCTCGCTTTTCCAGTATCTTTTGAACATGTAGGTCGGTCCAATATTTTTTATTTAAAGTATACAAGCATTGGTATCAAGTAGTTTCTCTAAATTGGCTAGTTTAAATGTCTCTAATTTTAGTGAGGAAACCAGTTCTAAATATAAAGGTTGTGTAAAAAACAACTAGAGACAATTGTTAAGCGCAAATGGATATTATTAATGTATTTTAACCTAAATGCATACGTTTAAAGCTACCTTGTAAGC
>KZ303521.1:0-19149 GCA_002705745.1 Coemansia reversa NRRL 1564 | reverse complement strand
GCAAGCACGGTTCACGCGATGAGCTCGGCAGGTGGTTTGCTGGCGGACGGCGCAAAACAGCGCAGGCGTTTGCGTGGATTGCGCCGGTCAAGCAGCCACTCGCGTATCGCATTGCATGTGTGACACAGCGCGTCGACGAGATTATTGCAGAGGTGAACGAGGAGCTCGAGCAGGTTGCACTGGCAATTGGGTGCCAAAAGCCCGAGGAGTTGAACAAAGCAGGCGAGGCAGTGGCAGTGGCAGTGGCAGAGAGCAAAGCAGCAGGCGAGGCGGCAGGAGAGTCGATGTCGGAGGTGGTATCGGAGGTAATGTCGGAGATTGGGGCGGTGCCACAGGCAGGGGCGCAAGTGGAGACGGAAGCAACGCTGGGAGCGGCGGTTAAAATCGGAAAGAGTGAGGCCGACGATCTGGCCGAGTTTGCTGCCGATGCCGATGCCGAGGCAGCAGAGCTCGAGGGTTCTGAGCCGGAGACACCAGCTTCGATACCGGGGATGTTTGGCGAAGTGCTGGTCAACGGGCGGCCGCTGGCAGAGTACTTTACGCGGCCGATGGACCGCGAGGCGGTGGTTTTTCCATTCCAGGTGGCCGATAGACTTGGGCAGTTCAATGTGTTTTTGCGTGTGGGCGGCGGTGGCAACACGGGTCAGGCCGAAGCGTGCCAGCTGGCGATTGCACGCGCGCTGCTGGCGGCCGACGAGAGCACGCGCTCAGCGCTGGGCTCTTCCGGCGTTCTTCGCGCCGATGTACGGATGGTTGAGCGCAAGAAGACTGGCAAGCCAAAGGCCAGGCGGAGCTACACGTGGGTCAAGCGCTAGTATGATTTTTATGTTCCAGAAGTTCTATTTATCTAAAAGGATATTGTTGAGCAGCATGTTCATCAGAATTTGGTTGTCAACGTGGATCTGCTCAGCGCGCGAGTGAGCGCTGCGGCAGGGCATATTATCTGCACGGCGCTTTTCCTCGGGTGCCTTTTGTGCCATGGGCTTACTGACATCCCACACACGTGCGCGCAGCTGCCGCTGGAAGACCCTACGCGCATACGCATCAAAGGCAAGGAAGCGCATTCGCGAGTACTTGCGCTCTGTGTCGTCAGCGCTACGGCAGCACCAGTATGGCCCTGAGCGGTAGATGATCTCGGTGTCTGGGTATACCATTTCTAGCCGCTGCACTAGCTCATGTACCTCACGCTGAAAGTGTGCAAATGAGCCGAATGCCACGTCCCAAGTGATCATCTGGAACACCACGACGCTTGCTCGTGGGAGTGTGCGCACGCGCTCTGTAGTGATGTCGCGACGCCAGTAGCTGCCATACATGTCAAGTGTGCCGCGGGTAAACAGGTAGTACAGATCAAAGTAATCTGTGCGTGATTCGAACCCCGGCGGCACATATGCTGGACCCAACTTGTTGCCACTCCACCTGTCTGGTGACGTAATTGGCTGTGAATCAGTGGAGCGTGGAGCAAGGCTTTGCAGGTCAGCGTAGATCTCACTTGCATTGACGCCGAGGCCATGCACGCGGTACCAGTGCGGCACTGGAATATTGTGGTACCAATCGTCAGGAAACAGATCTTTGGGCGCGTCGTTGCACAGGCAGTCTATGCGGCTGTGTGTGCCAGGCTTGTGGCACCACTGGCCGCCCATGATAAACGGCCGCAATGTGCGTCGTGAGTTTGAGTCGCCGTACCAATGGACTGAGGGATACGCTGTTGACATGTGGTATGCAAACTCGGCATGGCTTATTCGCCGCAAGCGACAGTTGTATGGAAGCCATACACGCCCGTCCTCTGCGGGAAATACATACTGCTGCTCAGACCAATGCAGCGGCAGATTCTGCATCGGGATCCATCTGCCGTCAGCGGCGCCACTGGTACACAGTGGAAGACGCTGGTGCTGTGCCAGATAAGTCGGATGGTGGGTGTTCCGGCGCACTCTTACTTTGTTGTTTAATTTTCTATTGTGGTCTAAAGTAGCAGTTGTAATTGCAAGCTCCTCATATGGCACAGTTAGCTGACCCGGCTCAGCATTCCACTGCGCATCGCGATACTCAATGCGAGCATCTACCTTATATACACCTGGGTCAAACAGCTGCACAGCGCCCTCATATACGCGCAGACCATTTTCTTTAATCTCACTGCCGTGATCTGGAATTGGCCACATTGAAACGGATATAGTCACTCGTGCATTCCGGTACAGTCGATCACTACTCTCCTGCATCACCAGGTCAACCATCAGCGAGTCTACAGGCCATCCATCAACTGGCGTGTATATTGCTCTACTAGCGTTGCTGGAATCAGCTAATATCAAAGGAAATGCCACTCGCACACAGACACATTGGCCTGGTTCTATACCATTATCCATATCTTTGCCACCAGCAATATAAGCCACTGAGTTGTTAGGATTCAGTGCACTTAAATCAGCAGTATGTTTGCTGCAAACATCTGTGCACGCTGTATCAACTACAGCTGCTTCCCGACGAGATATCCAGCTAATGCCAGTCAGCTGCTTGGATGTTGTATATAAACTTCCCAAAACGAGTATGCACATAATTGCCATTAGCATTGACTTGTAGCAGCGCTGCGGCGGAACACAGACTTGATATTTGTTAGTGGCCATATTGTACTGTGATGTGTATCTGGTATTTGGCTATAAATGCAATAGTTGTAGCTTTATTGCCTATTAATGCTTTGTGTTGTAAAAAAAATTATTAAGCAAAAGTTTCGGTTTGTAGTCTTTGCTTTAAACATGTGCGCTGTTGTCAATGGCCAAGTCCAGAACGTTGAATATTATGATAATATATCGTGGGGAGAATTTATTGAACCAGTCTGAAGTTCATACGCAGATAACGCGGTGATCAACTGAATTGTATACTACCCCACATGTGTAATATTTAGCTACGTAGTTTCTGCCAATACTTATTAGTTGCTAATAATTGATTGCTTACAAGGTAGCTTTAAACGTATGCATTTAGGTTAAAATACATTAATAATATCCATTTGCGCTTAACAATTGTCTCTAGTTGTTTTTTACACAACCTTTATATTTAGAACTGGTTTCCTCACTAAAATTAGAGACATTTAAACTAGCCAATTTAGAGAAACTACTTGATACCAATGCTTGTATACTTTAAATAAAAAATATTGGACCGACCTACATGTTCAAAAGATACTGGAAAAGCGAGGAATTGGAAGATCAGATGGCCTGTAGTAATTATACTGCACCTTTAATAACCGATGCTGTTTAGTAGTAACAAGAGTTGTTATTTTTAAACAAGAAATATGTACTATTTAGATAATATGTTTTCTATCTATTTGTCAATGTTATTTTGGAATAAGTAGTGCCATCCAACTTATAGTTTAGAATTGCAACATGTTAGTCGCGGTGATTAGTTAGCCAAAATAAAAGTACTTGCATGCATATTAAGTAGCAAAATGCGAGAATAAAGAATAATATTAAAACAGATCATCTTTATTCGGTAAATGGCAGAGAAAAGGTGTAATAAATATTATAGTAGAAAATAAAAATATTGATATGCGTTTTGAATATGAAAATTGTCGCAGAAAAAAATGATAATCATGGAAAATGCGCTCGCATACGGATAATAATAAAAAAGGTAAATGGTGACACAGCAAAAAAGGAAGAGTAATCCACATGTAGAAAGAGTGCAACAAGCAAATACAACACTACTTTTTAGCGGCAAACAGTTTTGGAGCAGACTTGTGGACCGGCGACATGGGCAGCACCGGAAACTCTGGGACAGCCGAAACAACCACAGAACCATTGCTTGCATGTCTTTGTGTACGAGGCCATTGGTGGTTTCTGCCTCTACGCGCACCAAGTGCATTGGTGCCGGAGAGTTGCCCAGCATGGGCAGTTTCTGCAGCAGCAGAAGAATTCGGCGGTGTGGACACAACTGCAGCCCATGAGAGAGTTGGAGGCTTCGCAGTTGAAAGCGAGGGAGCAGGTTTGACTATGGAAGCCAGGGGTAGAGGTGGTAGCATGGTAGAGTCGCTTACAGCAGCTGCCACAGGAGCGGACAGTGCAGACGCATGATCTTTACGAGAGGAAGGCAGACCATTATTAGTAGCAGCATACGACAAAGCAGCGGTGCCTTCGTTAAGTGTAAACTTGGAAGAGGAATTGCCGTTGCGTACAGGTTTGGCGGAAGACACAGGCGGCGTAGGGAGGACAGCCGACGATACTGAGAAGGACAAGGGCAAAGATGGAATAGGCGGGAATGACTCCTGTGGTGACTTATCGCCATTGGTGCCATCGTCATCGTCGCTATCTGAGGCAACGGCAGATGAGCGCATGCGCAAGCCAGACGGCGGCAGACCTGTTGCACGTAACGGCTGGGGTAGCAGACTGGCATTGTCATCCGGCGGAGGCTCACGAGAAATGGGTTTTATGGCGGGGGACGCCTTAAGCGGCAACGGCGGAACAGGAGTGGCAGCTCGCGGACGAGCCGGTTCGCGGGTAGGGCCAGCAGCAGCACCTCCAAGCGTTACAGAGTCAGACTTGAGCTGACCAACAAACTCGCAGGTTTTGGCATCAAGGTACGGAAACTGGCCTTGGACGGCCGCCTGGATAACCATGGCGCGCGAAATGCCGACGCCAGCGCTTTGACTGCGCGACCGTCGGCGGCGCGCAGCAAATGATGCAGCGCGCGGGCGACCACCCACAGCGGCGTCATCGGCAGAGGCTGCAGGCAAGGGTGCGTCGGGAAGCGCCAATTCATCTCGGGCACGCGCGTCGGCGGATGCGTCTGGACCCCAGCTAGCAATGTCTGCAGGAACAATGTTGTCGAGCTCGGAGCTCGACAGTGAGCGCTGCTTGGCCTCACGGAACAGCAAATCGTGCACGCGACCCTTGCGCATCGATGGCGCAGGCGCCACGCCATTGGCTGCAAGCTCTACCTCAGCGTCGGTAGGGCGCGGCGGCATGGGCGGCGGGGCGTCCACAGCGTGAACAGGCTCTGATTTAGCGGCGTCTGAAGGCGACGGCAGATTGGACAAAGACAGCAGATAACCTGGTAGCGCCGCAGAATCGTCAGCAGCAGGCGCAGTGTGCGCGCTGCCATCCAGCGAAAGGCGAATCAGTAGCCGTCGCCCACGCCGCACGCGTTCGTCTTCAGCGTCTTCCTCCAAGTCCTCATCTACTTTTGTCTTGCGCACCTCTTTTTCCCATGTTCCCATGTCCCTTAAGCCTCCTTCTCTTTCTTCCTCGTCCAAGTCCTCGCTTGCCCACTCCTCATCGCCACTAGGCACTAGCAGCGCATGTCGGGAAGCCATTGTCCCAGCCGCGCCTAAACTGCACATAGGATCCACAGGCGCACTGCGCCGCTTACCTTGCGGCTCCCCTCCAGCTTCATGCCGTTGCTGTGACGGCTGCGACGGTTCTTGCGGTGCTGCGTCCAAAACACCAGCAGCTGCAGGTTGCCCATGCGAAGAGTCTGCCGCTCCAGTGCCAGACGCATCGTCCGAGTCGTCGTCGTCGCTGTCTCTTCGCGTGCCACCGCGAGTGCTGACGTCAGCGCCGATGCGGCGGCACCTGTCCGCGTTATTATCGTCGTCCTCGTCTTCGTCGTCGCTGGAGACCACAGACATATTTGCATTCTGGTAACTGTTGTAGCGTCCGATACGGTCGGCAGGACCAACGTCGTCAACGTCGTCGCGGATAACAAATTGGTCCTCATCTTCAGCCGTCGACGGCGGCAACCCAAACGCGGTCGACTCGCTGCTGCTGCTGGAAGTGCGGTTAAAGTACAGATTAGAGTGCGAAGCGATGTAGTCTACGGTGTCCTCGCCGTCGTCTTCTTCGTTGGGATACAACATCCCTGCTGACCCGCTGCCGCTTTTGTCGCGGTAGCCATACATGCGCCGCGTGTAGCGGCTAGCCTCATCGTCGTCATCGTGCCCGCCCAACTCGTCGTCTTCGTCTACATCATCCTCGTCATCCACCTCTGCGCCGTATGCGTCGCTGGCTGCAGGATCCACCAAACCCATGTGCGACACAAACACCTGCGCAGCGCTGTCGGCTGCCATGTCCACGTCGCCGTCGTCCCCCGCGCCGCCAAATGTTGTACCCGGCCGCTCGCCACCTAACGGCTGCTGGTCGCGCTCGCGCACCTCCTGCAAAGCCCGAGCTACGTAGTCCAGCCACTCATCGCCGTCAATGTACGGTGAAATCAGCGGCTCCAGTGCTGCCCCCGATAATTCCAGCAGCCGAGCTACCTCTTCCCCGATCCCTGTCAGGTGCCCCATGTACCCGAGCTGCTCGGCCTGCGGCTCACGCCGAGCCGCCTCGTTGCGTGCGCTAGCCTGTGCCACGCGCGATGTGATGTGTACATCGCGGAATGCAACCACTATCAGCGCCACGTTGCTCTCCAACTGCAGCGGCAGGTTCAGCACTTGGTGCATAATATCATACACCACCGAGTGCAAAAAGTTGTTCAGCGGAAACCGGAAGAACAGATCCACCATCACTGGCACCACCTCGTGCTCGATGAATTGCCACTTGAGCAGCTGCCCAACCGCCGTGTTCTCCGCCGTGTGTTCTCCCGCAGCTTCTGTTGCCCCCAGCGCCGCAAACCCTGACTCCACCGTCGGACTATCGCGGAACGCGGTCTCGCCAGGTTCTGCTGTAGCCCCTGGTACAGCCCCTGCTATGTCCCTTTGTGGCGTCTCACCCCGCGGGCTGCTACTACCGCTGCTGTTGCTGTCGCACTGCCCACCAACTCGCTGGTTCAGCCGCGGCATGTTCGAACAGTGTAGTAACTCTGCAAACAGCTCGCAGATGCGCAAACGCTCAAATCCTAACGGCTCACGCATACCCTGCGTCGTCGCCACTGGCTCTGTCGATGAGCGCGGCTTGTTAAGCAGCTCTACCAAATCACCTGTGTGCAGCGCCAGCACCCTTAGCATGTCCGATAGATCCACTGTTGGCAGCTGCCGACCACTGTGTGGCGAATCTGACTGATCTTGCTGCTGCATCGGATCCTGTTGATGTTCCAAATCCTGCTCCAAATCCTGACGCTGACCTTGCTCCTGTGTATTGCCTGCCTCCTCGGTGTAGCTTACTTCGCCGTAGCTCTCTCCGTCAAATCCGTATGCATCGCGCTCGTCTGCGTCTGGAGACAGCTCAGACACCATGTCTGAGTAGTTGCGTCGGATGAGCTCGATAAAGATGTAGACGCAGTTAGTAAGCGTCGAAGTGCCATGTGGCGCTGTCCGGTCCAGCATGTAGTCCGTCAACCGCTGTACCATCTGCTCGCTCTTGAGCTCTTCGATAAGTGCATTTGTGCCAATTGTCGGCTGCAGAGGATTGTTGCACTGTGAGATGGCAATAATATCCAGCAGTACCTGCGCCGCCAGCGAGTGCATGTCCGGGTCACGGTCCGGCGCCATCCGTTCCACCAGCATCTCCACTAGCCGCCTATCGCTGAGCCATGCAATAATGCTGGGTGCGTTCTCCAGTTCTTCCAGGCTGATTACTTTGAGCAGCAAATCCACGATTGCAGTCACATCCAGGTGCTCTAAAAACTGCTCTACAGCCCCGTCCTGTTCACGGATAAATGCCAGTGTCTCGTATGGCTTGCGCTGGAGCAGGCTGCACATTACGCGCGAAAAGTGTGTTGCCTGTAGGAGATCCAGCTGACCGTGCTCGAGCCCCATGATACCCCAGAGCAGCTCCAGCAGATGCTGTCGCGGCGAGGCTGGCGACTGCGGGTTGCTGCTTGCTGTAACATTATTATTATTACTGCTGCTGCTGCTGCTACGGGGGTTGTCAACGGGGCCCGCATGGCGGCCTTCTATTTCTGCATGCGAGCCATCGTCTTCATAATCTGAACCCTCAAAGTCGCTCTCCACAAAGTCCCGCGGTACATAGGCAGCCACCAAACCATCGCCAAACGCAGCGCTGTTACTGCAAAGCACCTCGCACGATGTGGCAGCCATCTTGGAAAACTTGAAAAACTCTTCCGTCGCAGTATATTCTACCATCTGTCTCAAGTTCTGCGGCATCGACAGGCTATTTCTTCAATCCCAGGGCAGAATTTTTAATTAGAAAAACAGGTGTTATCAGTGGCTCTTGTATGAGCAATATCGATAAACAATACATTAGCCTCTCTTTTCATGAGACCACAAGTTTTTTTTTTTTTTTACTTCTTCAGCAGAGTTGCTGACAGCATGGGAGATAATGCTGGCAAGTACTTACTATGAAATGACCTTGGGGTTCTGTTCGCGAATCTCTTGCAAGAGATCAGGGTCATTGAGGACCTCTTCCAATGTCAGGTCCTCCTTTTCAAGCAACTTGTCGATATTCGACGCATGCTGAAGGCCAAAGCGCCAAAGCATACTTTATTTTTGTTGTTAGCTTAAAACAAAACGAAGACGCTTTCTGTGGTTATCAACAGCTCGTCTTTCTGTAATATGTGGTATTTTGTGCAGCAAGGATGCAACAAGGCTTTCGCTACGCGCAAACAGTGTACAGGAATAAAAGAATGTTAGGAATAATCGACTGACGCGGTCAAATGTAGCAGAAAAAAAAAAAAAAAGTAGCACAGCAAAGTTTCTAAAGACGCGGGTGTGTAATAAGAACGCTCAATATAAAGTAAAAGTTCAGTTTAACGAAATAAGCAAAAATAAAATAAAGCGTCAAGCAAGAAAGAAAAAAGCAAACTTGGGCTGGTTGGTGGTGGGGGTGAGAGAGAGTACCGAAAAGTGTGTGTATGCCAAGTAGAGAGAGAATACAGAAAACCTGGTAGAGACCACTCTCCAGAGAGTAATTCGAGACGAATGCGACTGGATTGAGCTGGAAAAAAATTTTTCGCCTGTTTTCAGGTAACGCTTGCTACTCCTCCCTTCTACTCGTTCCCAGACTTGCAATTACTATTACTGGTCTTGTGCAAGACGATGAAAACAATAACAGCAGCAAGTGGCCAAGAAAGACGCTTTGAGGAAGAGGGAGAAATCGCTTGGATCTTAAAGCCTACGACAAACAAAATGTACAAGAGGCCCTAAAGTAAATAAGGAGTGAGCAGAATACAGTACTCTCAAGTGCTTTTACAGATATAACAATGAGTTTAGCCACGCCAGCTTATCGGCCCATATGAGTATTATTAACATGGACCGTTACGCCTCCCCCCCCCCATTTGTGTCTGCTGAGTTTAACAGCCACTCTACATTACTGGAGATTTCCTTTCTATTGAATATGTTCCCTACCAGTCTGTGGTCTCCTCTAAATGATAGTCTCTATTCGGAAAGCCGGATAAGGGGGGGGGGAGAGCAAAGCATGGCACGGAACCAAGGCACTATTTATGCATGCTGAACTGACCGAGGTTACATAGCAGATCCTCCCAAGTACAGAATAATGAAGTAAGAACACAAGTTATAAAGCTTAAACGCTGTTGCACACACATGGACGGAGAATTGGTTCTGCTGCGTGAATGTGTTGTCTTTGGAAGCATGGATGCGCAACAAGTATCCCGGAGAAGAACGCACATCATCTGTTTGCAATTGTAAGGCAGCACAGTACAACACAAGGTGGTATTGCCAATTCTGCTTATTTTTCATTTGGACATTGTTTGCGTCTGTATGTAGGGAGAGGAAGCGTAGCGCAGCTGTCAGAATTTTTGGTACTCTTTTTTGGGAGGAGGGAGGGAGGAAGAAGCAAAACTAGCTGTGACAATACAATGACATTAATAGATGGCAAAATAAGGAATATTGGACATTTGTAACATTTGTAAAAAAATATGAGGGTAGGTATTAATGATAAATTATTTAGGCTTCTGGTGTGGTTCAACTCTAATTTCTCGTGGTCCAACTCTAATTGTTATTCACAAGTTGGCCAACCATCAATTACCAGGTTTGTTACTATAACAGAACAGCTATGTATACTGGTGTTATTATTTTTTAAATGCGGAGATGGGACCAGTGACATAGGATGGCAGTTTCTGCAGGGCGAATTTGTGTGTGTGTGTGTGTGCCAACACACAAGAGAATTATTGTGCATGCATGCAACCATGCCCAAAGCATGGTGGACACAGGTGCTCTACATTTTATTACACTTTGCCAGCAACATCAATCGCTACTTTTTGACTTGAAAAACAAAAAATATGCATCAATTGAACACTTGAAGTGGGTATTTGTAATTTAAATTTCCCTGTCGCTTGACTCTTTGTTTTACAGAGCAATTGGAAATGCATGGGATGCGACCATTTATGACAACTTTATACACCATTGGACAAGCCTACATGGTAAATAAAAGGTACTTGTAAAGCGTTACGAGAATATTGTAAGATGCTTTTTTCCACGTAAAAAAGATTTTCACAGTCAAGTTATAAGCCAATGATTTACAGACTAGTCTTAAAGCCAAAGTCAGTGCTGCAAGAAATCCATTGGCAATTGGTGCTGGTTCCGCAGGATCTTCTCTTTTACTTTCTTTTACTTTCCGAGTATTTAGACTAGTGTTATTGACAAATATCCACACAATTTTTTACTCTATAATTATCTTGATAAAGCCCCTGCTTAAAATAAAAGGCAAGTAGAAAGGCAACATTTTTTATGGTGGATATTACTGGTATTCATGGATGTATGTAAAAAAGAAAGGACATTTTTCTTATTTACGCAACAATAAGTTATTACATTTTCCCCCACACGAGTAGAAACGTAAACAGAGGTAACAACAAAGGAGATGTTCTGGATGAAAAGTACGCCGATTGTTCCGCCCAGACCTTCGTACTCTGAAGCAGCGACAATGCCAGAGCTCACGACAACATATATGCAGCAAAAGTACCCATCGTATCTGCAGCTGGTCCAAGCACAGGTGTTTTTCCGACATGGTGAGCGTGCACCAGTCAAGCCGTACTTGTATCCAGAAAACAAGTGGCTGTACTGTGAACGAGCCAACCGCTTGCATTCTGAGTTTATGAAGGCCATTGGTCAGTTTTTGTCGCTAGACGAGGACATGCCTCCACCCAAGATTGATACCGCGGAAAAGAATGGTGATGCAGGCAGCGCACGCAGGGTGCATGTGGGTATAGACGGCTTAAAATACGAGCCGGCAAAATGGAGCATTCGGTTGGGAGAAAAGCCGTCGGATGGAGAAAACTCTGGCGCATGGGATCCACGGGCATGCCAGATGGGACAGCTGTCGGACGTCGGCCTGGACACGCTCTACCGCAGCGGTGCGTTTTTGCGCAAACTCTATATAGACAAGCTGGAGCTTATCCCAAATACGCCGACAGACAATGTGGGCGACTGGCTGTATGTGCGTGCCACGGACTATTCGCGGGTAATCCAGTCGACCCACGCGCTCCTCGCGGGCATTTACCCGGGATATCCCAGAGCTTCCTCCAGTGGACAATGGCCGTCATTTGATAAGAACTTTCTTCAGCAATTTCCGATCCACACACGGCATCTCGAAGAGGAAACGATGCACGGAAACTTTGCCTGCGACAGCTTCCGGCGCCACTTCACTGACATTAAAATTGCCGATGCGCGGCAGCTAAAGTGGCTGGACGACCTGTACCGACAGACCGAGCAGCTGCCGGAGATTGGTGGGCGCGCAAAGCTGGTAATGGACCGCGTGTGTTTTGCATCCAACTACCATCCCATTTTTGACGAAATCATGTCGATGATCGCCCATGGCCAAGCCATGCCTGCTGCCATGAGCCGCGAGCACCTGGACGCTCTTGGCCGTGCATCAAAGCTGCAGTGGATGGGCGTGGTTTCAGAGCTGAATGCCCAGCGTCTGGGCTTTGGCCGCCTTCTGGATGATATTGTGCAGACAATGCACCAGGCTGTGGGCGCAGCAGAATCCGGGGCCGCTGCAGCGTCAATATGGCCAAAGATGGGCACTCAGCGGCAAAGGGATCTGCTGCTCTCTCACGATGCTGGCGTCCGCAGTGAGACAGAATCCGAGACGCCCCGCGTGCCAAGACTTGCCCTCTACGGCGCCCACGACATTACCCTCGGTCCGCTGTCTATAATTCTGGGTGCCAGTGCGCAATCCAACTGGCTGCCGTTTGCCTCCATGCTCACTATCGAACTTTTTAAGGACTCGCAGACCATGTGGCCTGAGCACCAGGTCAAGCGCCGCCTGCCGCGTCCTCCAACCCTCACGTCTTCCCCAGACACTCCTGCTGGCTACTTTGTCCGCGTAAAGCTTGATGATACTGAGCTTCAGCTACCCACCTGCCTGCCAAAGGGCAAACACCATCCGACGATGGGTCCATCCATGTGCTCGCTAGAGGCTTTCTATGAGCACTTGGCTCCAGTAGTTCCGCTTCCACAGGACGCCGATAAGGAGTGTCGTATTGTATCACCACCAGCCTAACTTATAGATAGAGAGCCCGCTACTTTCTAAACTTTTATAGTCATGCCAGCCTATTGCCAGTCCAATAAGTTGCACAATCCACTTTTCATACCAGACAAAGGAAATATATAAAGTAATGAAATCAAGCCAAAAACTAACAAAGAGTAGCTTAGAACTGCAGATCTAGTGTCGGCACAGGGACATTCTTGTAGTAGTCGACAATATTGAGGGCCTTCTTGGCAATGACCTCGGGCACAAAGCCAAAGTGCTCGTAAAGCTGCTTGTAAGGACCCGACGCGCCAAAGGTGGTCATGCCTATTGGATGGTGCACGTACTTGTGCCAGCCATGGGTGCTCAATGCCTCCACACTGATCGAGGGGACGCCAGGGGTCAGCACACTGTGGCGGTAGTCGTCAGGTTGCTGGTCAAACAACTCAAGGCAGGGCATTGACACGACCTTGACGGTCAGTCCATTCTTCTCAACCAGTAGCTTGGCTGTGTCAACGGCAATCGATGTCTCAGACCCGGTAGCCGCAATAAGCAGATCAGGCTTCTGTCCGCTGCCATACGTCTTCAGGCTGTAGCCACCCTTGAGCGTATTCTCTATCGACGAGCCCTCCAGTTGCGGTACGGGCTGGCGCGTAAGCGAGACCACTGTAGGCGTGTGGATGTGCTGAAGAGCCGCAATGTACGCTCCCGACACCTCATTTCCGTCTGCCGGCCGGAAGTTGAGGAAATTGGGCGTCGCGCGCAGCATCGCAAACGTCTCAATCGGCTGATGCGTGGGGCCATCCTCGCCCAGCCCAATAGAGTCGTGTGTGGCTACATACACTACACGCAGCCTCGACAGAGCAGAAAGCCGCGACGCACCAGCCGCATAAGAGATAAAGTTGAGGAACGTCGAGTTGAATGGAATCACACCGCCGTACGCTGCCATACCGTTGCAGATCGCCGCCATACCGTGCTCACGCACGCCATAGCGCACATACCGTCCTGCGTAGTCACCCAGCTGCGTTGTCTCCGGCTGGAAGTCCACTGCCGAAGGCCACCGCGCCAGATTTGACCCTGTCAGATCTGCCGATCCGCTAATAAGCTCGGGGATCTTCTCCGCAAGTGCCGTGATCACCGTCTCAGACAGCTTGCGCGTCGCCTCGGGTTTGTCTTCAGGCGTGTACCGCGGCAGTACGCTCTCCCAGCCGTCCGGGAGCTTTCCTGCAATGCGCCGCGTGAGGTCCGCGTGTAGATCTGGGTGGGCTTTGGCATACTTTGCTACCAACTCATTCCACTCCTTCTCCTTCTGTGCACCTTCCTCAGCGCGCTGCTGATAGAACTTGTAAACGTCATCTGCCACAACAAAGCGCTCCTTTGGGTTGAAACCAAACAAGGTCTTGACTGCTGCCAGGCTGTCCTCACCAAGCGCTGACCCGTGCACGCCGGCTGTGCCTGCCTTGGCTGCTCCGTATCCAATCGTCGTGGTAATCTCAATGATGCTAGGACGCGTCTTCTCGGCCTTTGCCACAGTGATCGCACGGTGGATCCCATCAAGGTCGCGATCACCGTCAGCGACTGACTGTGTGTGCCATCCGTACGCCTCAAAGCGCTGGAGCACGTTCTCCGTAAATCCGAGCTTGGTCGACCCGTCAATCTGGATGCCATTCGAGTCGTACAGGACAACCAGATTGCCCAACTGCAGGTGCCTACAGAACATCTTAAGAAAAAGGTGGTAGTAGAGTCAATTGTGCACGTGTTAGTGATTGGCCACTAATTTCCTGCCAACGCCTGCTCCCCCCCCCCAACCGCATTGCGTGACTTGCATGGTGGTGTTCCGCAAGACGTGGCGGATTGGCCACAAAAGCCGCGTAATGACAAAATAGGTGCTAACTTACCCAGCAAGCGAGCAGGCCTCGGACGCAACACCCTCCTGCAGACAACCGTCGCCTGCGATCGCATAGACAGTGTTGTTAATGACCGGGAAATTTGGTCGGTTGAACACTGCACCCAGATGGCGCTCGGCCAGCGCCATGCCGACTGCGTTCGAGATGCCCTGGCCTAGCGGCCCTGTAGTCACCTCCACGCCTTCCGTATGCGTCTTCTCAGGGTGGCCGGGCGTAACAGAGTCCATCTGCCGAAAGTTCTTCAGATCACCCATCGAAACCTTGTAGCCCAGCAGATGCAGCAGCACATACTGCAGTGCACATCCATGGCCGTTCGACAGCACAAACCGGTCGCGGTTAAACCACTCGCTGTTCTTGGGGTTGGCGTTAAGCACCCGCGAGAACAGAACGTGTGCCATAGGTGCACAACCCATCGGGGCTCCGGGGTGTCCAGATTTGGCTGCCTGCACCATGTCTGCCGCAACGACGCGGATCGTGTCAATCGAAAGCTGGTCAACGTTGGTCATTGTATAGTGCTTGGGAGTATTGATCTATTATTGGTGTTCTCTGTTAAAAACAAAGTGCCTTGTGTCAGTCTAAAGTAGAAACAGAATTCTGACAAGAACAGAAAATAGGTGCAAGTAACTTTTGGATGGAGAGGGATAGAATACGACCTGCTTTGGGATATTTGTGAAGACAAGATGGGCTAGAACATGTTGCGTATCTCCCCCCCCCTCTCTTCGCCTGCTATTTATTCTGTGGCCTCTTTTTCGCCCCTACTCCGGCTTTGTGATCTGAGTGTTTTATGACCTGCAAGGACTAGGGGCTACTGGAGGAGGAACACTGCTGGCATCCTAAGAAACTTTGGTCTGTGCGGACGACGACGGGTTCGTCATTTTCTGGTCAAAGGTGGCCTTTTCCTTCTCCAAGCAGCAACCACATTGAAGGCTTTTCTCTGCTGCTTGAAATCACACAGACCACTCTTTTCCTCCTAAAAATTCCCAATGCCACATGCGCCTTCCTTATCCATTCAAATGCTCTGCATGCAGCAACGAGGCGGTGGTGGCGGATGCACACACAGAGTTATGTTGATGTTAGCTTAAAGATCGAAAAACAAGCCCCAATTGTGCGGATGTTGTCGAAATCACATGACTGTCTAGAAATCTGTCAAGCACCACTAACTCTCTTGTCTGGAAACTGCTGCTATACTTTCACAATAAGCGAAAATGCTGTCGTGTCGGGGGGAGTTTTTTGTTATTAACCCTCCTTTCTGGCTGCGTTATTCCCACTAACACACTACAATCTTTTTCTGAGTGCGTGGAAAGAAATACTGCCGCGATTTTTCTTATAAATTTCTTGCAACGGCTATGTGGGTTTTGGTGCCATGCATCCGTGGCGTAGCCATAGAGCTCATGTACCGCTTGTAAATGTTATCTATTTTGGATCCAAGCCAGTGATGCTGGGCTTTTAATTGGTATTTTTTTTATTTTGACAAATTTTTTCTGCGCAAGACTCAGTCCACATTTCACCCTTTCTTATACTAGTCTATATTGTGAGTTACTTTTGTAGCATGATTCTACATAACGCCATGAGATACTACAATTTTTCAAAATTAGTTTGGTTTGTTTCATATTTAAAATACGGATCATATTCATTGCTAAATGTTTTTTTTATAAATAAAATTATCTAAAATGACTGTTGTCTACAGTTAGTCTTATAGTTTTATCACAGTTGGTACGCACTATTTGTATAAAATACACTAGCTGCGCTGTTTAGGTTTTTCTGTATAAACTTATTGTAGTAGTAGCAATAAATATACCCAGTATTGCTTTGCATTGACATTCTCCGGTAGCTGTTGAAGATTTTAAACGTTGCTGGGTAATAAATAACATAAAGTAAACTCTCCCAGTCATCCAGTGCCGTCCGCGCAGTATTGATGTTCTCTAGATTGGCAATGTTCATATATGGTAAAGCCCCTGATTGCACTGACCATGCCGATTGCTTCTTCTTATCAACAGAAACGGCAAAGTCAAGATCAACTAAAAGTCTGCGGGGCAATGAGTGCTGGGTCTCTCACACATGGAAAAAGCTGTTTGTTGAAACAAACTGGTGCAAAACATCATAGTGGTTGAGATTAGAGTTGTGACTGCACATCACCTCAGCCAACACAATAAGAAGTACCTACTCATCTCTAACTAACTTTGTGCTATACCCAACAAGTAAGATTATAATTTCACTGATGTGTATACATTGTACAACAACGCAGTATATATGCCAGTTAAGCAGACTACCTGTTGATATTATTGGTCACAATATAGTATAGGTATATGTTACCTTGGACTCATCATTATAAAAGTCTACCTTGTATCTAGTCTTGTCACATCTTCTGGCACCAGCAGATATTAAATTATCATAGTTGGTATAAATACTGCTGTTGTTGTCACTCAGCTGGAACAGCATTAGAACATAACCAAGCTAGCTCTCCAAGCACAGCGACTAATGTACAAGAAATGTGATACGTCTATTGAGACCTATGGTTGTATAAATCTCCATCATCAACAAGACTAACATAACATCGTTCAGCATAATTACATGTAGACAGAGATACAAATTCGCAGATATCAGAGAAACCGTCGATTAAATTACTGTGTATACATTTTGGTTGAATATACCAAAATCTGTTCAAGTGAATCCTCTTCTATATTGTGCTTTCGTTTTGCCTCAAAGTTACAAAGCACACCGAAGAAGTTCCGAGAATGGCAGCTCTCAACAGCCGCATCTGTGCTGCATTTGTCCAATGCTAAGTCAACATGACGACAGATATTGCTGTCATTTAAATTAAAGTCATACATGCTGACAAAAAGTAGTCATACAACATCTGCACTGGTTTCATATCTGAACCAACCTTTGCTCGATTGGCGACTCCCGAAATATGCTGCTAAAGATTTTTCAAAAGATGTTCAATAGCATATGAAATTGTTTTAATAGAGCCCGCCGCAACTGCTATATATCCATTACTAGCAGTTAAAATCGCAATAGTCGGTATCTCGTAGACGTCGTTATACGCCATCCAGGCTAACGCATCATTTGTTTTACGCTATTTCGCCCTTGCTGACATCTACGGGCGTCCAGAAAAACCCCGCAAGACTATTATAATTGCCAGGCATATACGTGCAAGTGGATTGACAAAAACTTTTGTCCAACCGCTGCATTTATTTCTACGTGCTCTATCGCAATGAGAGTACCTGACGAGAAGGTGGTGTTTTGTTGCGTAACTTTACGTGTCAGCGTTTTAACCGAAAACGCGCACTGGCTACAAAATGGTATTTGCGGCACGTAAACCAATTTTACTTGTTGACCTTGTACTGAGCCTTTGTAGACTGCTCCACTTTACTTGTGTATGGCGACTGATGTTTACTGCCAGCGCCATACACCAATTTTAGGCGTGAAATGCGCTAAAAAAATATTTTATAATTTAATTATTTGAAGAGTAAAGTGTAAGAAAGTTTGCCGAGTTGGAAAGACAGAAGAGAAAAGCTTACAGAGTAAATAGCATCCGCTATTTTTACGTGATTATTTGCAGGTGCCTCAGTGGCACGAAGCTGCGATCAAATTGTTTACACGGTGATCCCCATTGCCTTGTTTAATCTTTTACTAAGCAACAGGGCGAATCAAAGCTTTGTTTTGTTTTATTTTTCTGCGGCGCTATTTTTTTTTTCATGATATTTTCACCACTTATGCCACTGTAGACAATTTCTGGAGCAGATTTAGGCAGATTTGCTAGCATGCGAGTATGTCACGGCCTGCTTATGCCAGTACTACGCGTACACAAAACAGTTCCGACTCTATACAAAGAGAACTGCGCGTACTTGGCCTGTCAGCTGGCTGAGACGATGTGTGCCAACGGCTTTTGTGCCTAGTGACATTGAGGGTAGGTATTTTTTGAATCGAAATTTTGTTGATAAATTGTATGGTGGACAAGTATAGACGTTCTATAGACTTAAATGAATAGCACTATCGGTTTTGTATTTGACTATCTAATTGATTGTAGAGCATAATATCAATGGTGCGTTGTTGGCAGAGGGACTTTTGTACGGGTTCTTTAATCGAAACGTAGAGATTTAAGCTGAGTTGTCGCTTATGAATATGCATAGTGACCGACATCTGCGCGAAAAGTGGATTAAAACACCCATAAATATCCATGGATTACTGTCGTTAATATTGCCTCCAGTTCAGTAGGATGCCGCATTGTACGATGATGTCGAGACCTTCACCCCCAACGTTGTTTTCGCGGTATATTGCCAGTCTGGAGCTCTGGCCGGTTGCAGCGCGGAAAGTATCGCTGATTTCCGCGTGCTATAGTGGTGCTTGTGTCGACAGCGACTCGGATATTCTATCAGATGCAGAGGTGTCTCAGTTTTAAGCTAGATCCGCCAACTGTAGTAACTCAGCTGAATATGCATTGATTGACATAAGCGACGAAGAGATAGCGGCAGGCACTGCGCAGTCGGGTATAAAAACTGAGGAGTATCAGATGGTAAATCTGGGCGGTGCAGTGTGTGGTATTATCTTTTCAGCTATGGAGACGTCTTCTACAGCAGATTACAACCACACGTATGGAGCATTGGCACAGGTATTGTTGCCAATGGCTTTGGCATGTCATACAGACGTATCTGGAGCAGCCGAATATTTTGCTTTGAATAGCGCACACGCGTCATCGTTGAACCGCGCAGATCAAGAGAAAGTTTTGTCTACAGAGGACCATCGTATATGAGATGGGGTGTCTGAAGAGATAAAGTTGGAATCAAGTCTTGTCATGGCTGTGGGTGACGAATTTATTAATACCGAATATTTGGAGCCAGAGGAGCAGCGTCAGCATATGCCCAAATTTCATTCTGGCAACGTTGACATTAGTACTGAAGGCAGTGTTATTGTCGACTTTGACGACGAGTTGCAAGTATCTC